>JASSUY010009415.1:56612-116264 GCA_032466535.1 Forpus xanthops | reverse complement strand
ACCTGTGGGAGTTGCATTCTTTTGATTCTCCTCCCCATCCCCCAGGACTGGGGAAGAAAGTGAGGGGAGTGAGTGAGCAGAACTGTTTGAGGGCCTCAAACCATGACAGCCCCCTTCAGATACTGGAAGGCTGCTATGAGGTCTCCACGCAGTCTTCTGTCCTCCAGGCTGAACAACCCCAACTTTATCATCCTACCTTCATATAGGAGGTGCTCCAGCCCCCTGATCGTCCTCGTGGCCCTCCCCTGGACAGTTCCATGTCCTTTTGATTTTGAGGACACCAAAACTGCACACAGTACTCCAAGTGAGGTCTCACAAGAGCACAGGGGCAGGATCACCTCCTTTGATCTGCTGGTCACACTCCTTTTGATGCAGCCCAGGATATGGTTTGTTTCTGAGCTGCAAGTGCACACTGTTGGCTCATGTAAAGCTTCTCATTGACCCCAAGGTCTTTCTCCTCAGGGCTGCTATCAGTATCTTCTCCGTCTAACCTGTAGCTGTGCCTTTGATTGCTTTGACCCAGGTGTGGGACATTGCACTTGCCATGGTTAAACTTGATCAGGTTGGCATTAGCCCACCTCACAAGCATGTCAGGTCCCTCAGGATTGCATTATTTCCCTCCAACATATCAACCGAACCACACAGCTAGGTGTCATCAGCAAACATGCTGAGGGCACACTCAATCCCACTGTCCATGTCACTAACAACGATGTTGAACAAGATCGGTCCCAACACTTATCCCTGAGGGACACCATCCATTACTGGTCTCCAGCTGGACATTGAGCCATTGACCACAACTCTTTGTGTGCAGCCATCCAGCCAGTCTTTATCCACTGTGTGGTCTACCTATCAAATCGATGTCTTTTCAATTTAGAGAAAAAAGTATTTAATGACTTGTTCTATTTTTAATAACTGTCAACATTTAAAAATGGTAAACATAATCTTTTCCAAAAATGACCTGTTGACTTCATAGGAAAACAATAAAAATGTAACCATTCATATATGTGCTCTTTTTAACAGATTATGGAAGAAACAAATACACAGATTGCTTGGCCGTCAAAGTTGAAGATTGGAGCAAAATCAAAGAAAGGTATTTTTTTTTTGTTGGGTTTTGGGCTTGGTTTTTGGGGTTTTGTGTGTTAAATGGGGTGACATTAGTTGTAATAAAACCAGAGAATAAACAGCTCTTTTTAGAACCACCCTGTAAATATTGGGCACATGAAATATTTTCATTTCAGTTTATTGTTTGTATAAGAATTTCTTGTTAAAGCTTTCGCAGCTTTATGTCGGTATTTGACATACAAACCCACTGTAAGTAGCTTGTACTCCTACAAGTACTTTATTATCAATACTCTTCTATTTACTCTCTTTTAGTATGTGTGCTTTCTTCTGTATAATGCTACATCTAATCTGAACAATTTATTTTGCAGCTTTCAGAAGTTAGTCTTCCTGGTAACATTGTAGGTTAGTTCCATGGGGTATGTGGTACAAAGTACTATACAGAGAGTACAAAGATAGGTGTTGGTCAAGCCCAGTTAGAGCAATACATACTCATCATGTCTTTGACAGAGACAGTCTGCATGCTTTTTTGCTTCCTTTTAAGAAATGTAAGTAGACTTATTTCTTAGGAATGGTCAGTATTATGGGGGATTTTTAAAATTATGCTTCTTTGGAAGTATAGCTTATTAATGTTAACCAAGCATACAATCTGGAACATCTCTTTTGAAATAAGCCTTCTTGTTCTGTTCTTAAAGAATCATAACTGTGACTGAATTAAACTAATATCTAATTTCTCTTCTGCAGGAAAAATTAAATTGGGAGGGATTTTTAACGTTGCATGTATTTCTGTTCACGCTGACATACATTAAAAATCAAGAAAGCGGAGTTTAATAATTTTTCTGTACATTATATTTAGAATGCATAAGTGAAGATGTGGGCAAACAACCTTTGTAAATGAACAAGGTCTCATGGGAAGAGAAACAATCTCTTTAGAAAGGTGGAGGATTAATAACATTTTTATGGTGTAAAGTGATATTCAGTCTTTGAGATACTTCTCCATGTGGTATTGAAGTACAAAGTGATTTGTTTTCCACACTTGCATGGAAATAATATTGCTTGAGATGCGAGAAGTAAGGTATTCAGACTGGAAAAAATACATAGGTGTTGTATGTGTATATTCATATATGGAACTAATGTTTATAGTAATATGGGAGTGACAAGGTCTCAGTGCAGACCTGTGCTCTACCTGTAGTGTTCTACATGCTTTCTGCCTGAGGTGCTATGAATTGATATATATCTAAACCTCCTGAGGTAGGAGCTGTGTTTTTTTTTTTGGTAGGTGTTTTTTTTTTTCTTTTTTTTTTTTTGAGTGGATAACAGAAAACATAAATTAGTACCTACATTTAGGTCAAATTTAAATGAGCCTTGTTCTGAAAATGAAAAACATGGATGAAAGGCCATGAACAGAGGGCTAAGAAAGGTGGCTGGCTGGTATTTTGGATTGGTATTTAGGGATGCATTTTTATGTGTAGATTAATTTAACCTCTTTATTAGCTATTTCAAGAAGAATATAATGTTAGATTTGTGGTAAAGCTCTATCAGTATATAGAATGAACTTGAGTACCAGGGGAAGTAAAACAGCTGAAAATTATGAGCTGATAGTCAAACTAAAAATTGAGGGGAGAAAACATAATACAGTTGGGCATACTAAGCGCATCTGCAGTGGAAATTATTATCTTGGAAACTTTTTATGCCAAAAGAAACTTTAAATAATGTTTGGCTGCAAACTAGGCATTTTAGCAGTATACTTTAAAAAAAAAAGTTTGAAATACCTATGGACTGCAGAGTACATCTAGAATTAAGCATTTTACTGTCTGGCTGGCTTTGCTCTAGAAAGTTGTGTATGTATACACCTAAAATAGATAGTAAATTATGTGTACAAAGAATCCCTTAACTTAGAGGTTCCTATTTCTTGAGAAATAAAAGTATAGTTTATAAAACCTGTTTACACACAGTATCAATTGTTTGCATTTCTCTAACTTTCCCATTTGCAGCTACAGCAGATGTTTATATAGGGAAAATACTCTTAAGTGTTTAACATACACTAGCTTCACTTAATGACATATTGTGATTAAGAGGAGAGTCTGCAGCAAATGATTGGCCAGCTGTCTGGGGACTTGAACTTAGAACATGCTATCTTTCCCTATCCTGTTGGCTGGGAACAGAGTGCCTGGTAAGCAGTCATTCAGTGAGGGAAAAGCAGTTACAGATGGACAGTCTTATGCCCCAACAATACACCGTACCCTATTGTAATCAAGTGATTCCAGATTTGTCATACCTTTCCAGTATGATTTGCCAGTTTCAGTAGCTTTACATTCTGTGGACGTATGCTGGGGCCTCTGGTCATTCACAGCTCTCCTCTCAAAACATGAGGAGTAAAAAATAATTAGGAAGGCATCTCTAGCTGTAGTGTTTGTCGTGTTGTTCAGGCTGTTATCAAATATCTAGGGCCTAATGTAGTGTTCTTACTGCTTAAAAAATGGTTTTAAGATCTTTGATATTAAATAAATATTGTCAGAGTATGTATTTTCTTTCTAATCCTCAACTCATACGTATTAAAATTTACTGACAAGGTGTGCATAATAATCTTCAGATCCTTGCTGAACCTTGAATTCTATTCAAGACCTAGAATCTTCTTATAAATTTATGGGAGGAAAAAAAAAACTTACTGTGAAGCTGAAGCACTTAGAGTAAGTGACCTGCAAGTTCACAGAATCATAGAATGGTTTGAGTTGGAAGAGACCTTAAAGATCTTAGTTCCACCCCCCCCGGCCATGGGCAGGAACACCTTTCACTAGACTAGATTGCTCAAAGACTTGCCCAACCTAAATCTACCCTCTTTCAGTTCCCCCCTCATCCTTTCACTACATGGCCTTGGAGAAAGTACTTCTCCAGCTTTCTGGTATGCCCTCTTTAAGTTACTAAATCAGGGTGGTTTTTTTTCCAAGTTATATATATTCCAACTTTTAAATTGATGACTGTGAAATACTACATATTAAGTGTCATCATTATAATTCATCAACTCAACTTTGATAAATACTTTCTGAAGTTTTTTGAATTGCAGAAGACTGATATCTGGATTTAGCATATGCAGAACTTAAAAGAAATTGCTGACTAAAATTTGTTAGATATGAAATTTATAAAACAGCTCTTTGCAAAATTTAGAATTAAGAAAATCAATTATCAACTCTCAACAGTTTCATAAAGAGCAAACCAGGAATTTCCTGGCTTTAATGTACACCAGATGCTGCAGTTTTGCTCTAGCAATGTAGGGTGCTGAGGGTTAAAGTATTTTGAAAGTCATGTTTAGAAAATGCACAAACAAATATAAATCTTCCAGTAGCATCTTTAAGCAAGTCATTTGTTCAGGATGACAAAGAAATCCTGTAACATTAAGGCTTCAGAGACAGAAGTGAAACAATTTAAGGCACTTCTGTAATGACTGATTCCTGTTCCTGTCCAGCCATAATGAAACAGTTGGCTACGGCATGGTCCGCCCTGTTTGCATGTGTGCTGAAGGGTTCAGGGCATAATAAAACCTTATTTCTGGAGATCTCAGATCTGTGGTCTAGTGAATTAATGATCAAACTCAGAGACACTAACTTTTCTATGCATTCCTCTTTTGCTCTCGACATACTCTTTCATTCTGTTATGGTTACTGTTCCTTAGGAATGCTATTAATTGTCCTTAAAAGATCTATTCAGCAGTATAAAAGTTTAGATTAGATTGCCAAATCCTAAATGGTCAGATGCTACAGTTCCACAAACACTTTGAAAGCAGGCATAAGTTAATGTTTAGGTTGTGTTCCCCACTCCTTTCCCAAAATACTGACCTGTCCTGCTCTTTCTCTTGTTGTCCCAGCCCCTTTGGCTGTGCTCTTACTGCTGCTTATATTGTTGCATAGGGAGCCAGGGTGGCTTAAAATTAATCAGAGGTAATTTTTACTATTGAAAAGGGTGTTTTCTGTGGGTTTGCTTGCTGTTTTAACCCTGTTTTAACCTAAACTGTATTGTCAGTCTGCTTCGCCACAAGGTTGTATGAATATGTAGTGTTTAATGCATTGGGAGCAGGAGAATATCATGTTATTCGGCAGCAGTGCTTCTTGAGGGTAATCAAAGGTGCTCTTTAGGAAGCTTGGAAAATGGATATATGTGAGTTTATTTTGCCTATATTTCTTATTGTTTTCCCTTCCTTTACACCTTCCCTCCCCTTCTTCAATGTAGATGTGTGTGTCTTTGTGTTTCAACAGTCATAAAGAAATTGGAGAACATGTGTGTGCTTAGAATGCATACAACCTTGAAAATAGCATTTAGGTAATAAGCAACATAAGAATAAAAAAAAAAAAAAACCCACAAAAAAAGAGAACAATTTTACTGCACTTCTGTTGCTCTTTTTTCGATTTTTTTTTTTTTTTTTTTTTTTTTCCCAGATTTTCATGATACTTCTGCTTTCTCCAGATTACAGTCCCCAGCTCTTTTTGATCTATGACATGTGTCATCTGTTGAAGTTCCCCCCCCCCTCCGTTACTGGTGCATTTTAAGGTTAAGAAAAAAAATCTATGTTCTGTTTGCATATTTTTTTATCCTTTTTTTTTCTTTCATCTTCTATTTAAAAACTCAAGCTTCAGTAACCTTTAAATCTAAACTAGTTTGCGATTAAAATAATTGGCATGTTATTTTTCATTAGCATCTCTTAAAGGCAAGTCAACTACATAGCATGTCAAATTCATGTCTAAGGAGAATGACAGGATGGGAGGAAACATAATGGTATTGAAGGCTTTAGAAGGAAGGCAGCAATAAATAGCAGTAGGCACTGCTGGCATTCATTGCTTGGCATTTTGGTTTCACACTTTTTCTTTAGAGCGTGTCTTTAGTAAGCTATCTTGCAAGCAGAGTTCAGTATTTCCTTCTTTGCATCTTAAGCTACTGAGACCACAAAAAATAAAGTTAGGAACTGTAATACCATAATTGAGGCAAATTTATGAGATATTTCAATCAAAGTAGAAAAATATTTATGTAAACGTTGGTTAAACACAAGGGAAGAACTTTGCATATTCTGGGAGGCATTATGATAAGAACTAGGGACTTTTTTGTTAAAACAGAAATGTTGCTATGTGATGAACTTAAGGCCAAACTTGCATGTGTCACTGCCATAAATATCAAGAGTAAGCTCAAAATGTAGTCTCTGTATGTTTCTTCATACCTTTAAGTCATCTGTGAATTGTTTCCCAACATTGTAATAAAAGATAAAGTTTACATTTTGAGAGGAGGAAGGGAGGGAGAGAAGATAGGGTGTCAGGCTGTGCAGCCTTTGAATATGTGCAAATACAATTGCTAGGTTATTTATTCTTTTGTCATAGGTTTTCTGATGAATCTTCAGTCTGAGTTTATAATTTTCAGATTTTTTTTCTTTTTAGAAATACTTAATGTTCTTAATTTAGTTAGTTCACCAAACCTCTAAAAAAGAATATAAAATTATTTCATTGCAAAGTCTTAATGACATACCATACATGAACTGGTTAACTTAAGAGTAGTTCAGCACTGTACTTGTCTGGTTTTGTCCCATGTGCAGAACTCCAAAATTTAAACATGTGTTCCATGGAGAGATTACATCATTTCTTAAAACATGAACACATCCTTGACTGTTATGCAATATTGCTTTCAGTGTTGGAATTGAGTAGAATCCCACACTTGTACAAAGGAGAGACTGCCTTACCCAAACAAAAATTTCATGGCAAAAAGAACTATGGATAACACTTCATTTTGTTTGTATTAATGAATACAAATGAGCCATTGCCAATGATTATGTTCAAAACTAATAATTTATGATAAAATGTCAGTGAAAATAGGAGAGTTAATAATTCTGTGCACTAGCATTCTGTAGGAGTTATGTGAGCTTTAAAACACTATCAAACTCCTCCAGTGTGTCTACAGCTCCTGCAGTGAAAAGCTTCTGTGTGCAATAAAATGGTCTTGAACCCTCACTTAAGGAGATTCTCATTACTTTGAAATTTTATAAAAATGCAAAATTGAGGGAAATTAATAGATTTCTCTGCTTTCAATTATTGCTGGGATTGCTGGAATACTAAAAAGATTTCAGTATATATACCACTAAACTCTGAGTTGCATATTTAATCTTTTTTTAAATACTAGGTAGCTTGGTGTACTTCAGGGGCTGGCATGTCTGCAAAATGCAGTTGTAAAATCTAAAATTTTCCCCAAGAAACTGGCCAAGTCTGAGTTTAGTCAAACAAGCAAGCAAACAAGTCAAAAAAAGTAACTAGAAATTACCTAATAGCTTAGTTTTACTTCTTTGTCATGTAGCTACTTGAATTGAAAGCTGTAGAGTATTTCCAGCAGTTTGGCACCTCCAAGGCTGAAGACCTTGTAGTTTAGATATGTAATGCTATGCTGTATATGTGTGTGTGTATGTGTGTTACAAGACTGTTATGATTGCTGTATTTTGAAGTCTTCAGTGTTTCCCTTTTCTCAGGCTTTATATGTACACAGTACCGTACTTGATATAGTTGCAGCCAGAATACAGCTTTTTAATTGCGTTTTCCTTAAGTGACTTCATTCTTCTGGGCTGAAGAGAGATTAGTTTGTTTTCCTTTTTCACAATGCATATATATTATGCCTGCTTTTAATGTTGTGACAAAATAATTTAAAACTGGCTGTATGTGGAAAACTGGCAGCTGTTGGCTCAGCACACATCTATTAATTAGAAAAACCAGGACACCCTGTTAAGCTTGGAGGTCACCTTTTCATTTTGGCTGTGGCTGAGAGGTATATTTCTTGTTTGCTCTGCTTATTTGGATTTAAAAAAAAAAAAACCAACAAAACAAAACAAACACAAAACCTGTCCCAAGAAACATAAAAACCAACCACCAAAATGAAAAGAAACTCCACAACCTTCCCACAATCCAAACTCCAATCCAGGACTATGAAAACCTATGATTTAAACAGCAAGAGCTGTTCTATCTGTCCCTGTGTGTTGCTTTCAGTATTGGCTACATTCTGTACAATATCATAAGATGCTTTCTAAAAGCGTTGCTAAAT
Organism: Forpus xanthops; assembly: GCA_032466535.1. Classification (NCBI taxonomy): domain Eukaryota; kingdom Metazoa; phylum Chordata; class Aves; order Psittaciformes; family Psittacidae; genus Forpus; species Forpus xanthops. The sequence continues at coordinate 108,147 of JASSUY010009415.1, read as the reverse complement.
GTAAATGGTAAGGAGAATTTGTTTTGTTTCTTTTAAATCATCTCTGTCTAAACGACTGGCATCTCAAAAAATGACCAATCTGTTGTGATACTCCATTAAAGTAGAGTTGATCACGTCAGCAGAATCTAGCTGTGGAGGAACTGCTCTGCTGCTTGCACTATGTAGTGAGGGAGTATAATATTAGCTTTTTTAATATTTGGATTGCTGAATTATTCATGGAGAAGATCTGTAGACTCTGGAAAGTTAAACTGGAGGTATATGAAGGTATGCATGCAATTTTATATATAATGGAGAAAACTAACCATGCCAAATGTAAGGTTCTACACCTGAGTGGGAGCAATCCCAGGTAACTACAGGTTGGGCAGAGAAGAGATTCAGAGCAGACCTGCAGAGGACTTGGGGGTGTTGGTCAATGAGAAATTTACCTAGAGCCAGCAGGGTGCGCTCGCAGCTCAGAAAGTGAACCGTATCCTGGGCTGCATCAAACGGAGCGTGACCAGCATATCGAGGGAGGTGATCCTGCCCCTCCACTCTGCTCTTGTGAGACCTCACTTGGAATACTGTGTAAAATTTTGGTGTCCTCAACATCAAAAGGACATGGAACTGTTGGAACAAGTCCAAGGGAGGGCCACGAGGATAATCAGGGGATTGGAACACCTCCCATATGAAGATGAGCTGAGAAAGTTGGGCTGTTCAGCCTGGAGAAGGCTGTGTGGAGACCTCATAGCAGCCTTCCAGTATCGGGAGAGCGCTTATAAGGATGCTGGGGAGGGACTCTTCATGAGGGACTGTAGTGATAGGACAAGGGGTAACGGGTTCAAACTTAGACAGGGGAGGTTTAGATTGGATCTGAGGAAGAAATTCTTTACTGTGTGCGTGGTGAGGCACTGGAATGGGTTGCCCAGTGAAGCTGTGAATGCTCCATCCCTGGAGGTGTTCAAGGCCAGGCTGGACAAATCCTTGGGTGGCATGATTTAGTGTGAGGTGTCCCCGCCCATGGCAGGCGGATTGGAACTAGATAATCTTAAGGTCCTTTCCAACCCTGACTATTCTATGATTCTAAGTGACCCTCTTCTGTGAATATAGATTCTGAGTTTAGGAATATTCTCAGACTTCTTTATACAGGTTTAGACAGAAAATGGATGCAACCTAGCTATAGAAATGTTTCAAATCAGTATTTATTCTGTACACTCAGTTTGGCAAATTGAGACTTAAATATTAGGGGAAGGGGAATTTATATCTGTATATGAACTTGAGCTACTGCATCACAGACTAGCTGAGGTTGGAAAGGACCTCTGGAAGTCATCTTCAGTGCATGTTGCTTTTTTTTTTTTTGAGGGGGAGAGAGGTTTGGATTTCTTGTGAGGGGTTGGAGTGTTTTGGGTGCATGGGGTTTTTTTGTTTGGGGGAGGGTTGTGGGTTTGTTTGTTTTTTAAAGAAATTAAAGACTATGTATTTGAGAGATGGTTTAGGTTTCATGAAAGCGCTTTCTTACAAAGGCTAAATTTCTTAATTACACTTGAATTTATATTAATTTTTTAATGTAGAAAGAATCCTGCTACTTTTCTAAAGAATACACCCAGGTAAATTGTGTGTTAAGTCTTCATATGCATATATTCTAGAAGTCTGCTTATAATTCCATTCAGTTTTAAAATTACAGTCTCCTCATTCATAATCATATCTAACCTTTAGAACTGCATAAAAATGTGATGAATTAAGGAAAATAGTGTGCTGAAATTGCTTGAATGCTTGCCAGTTTATATCTGTGTTGGTACCTTATCAGTCTTTAAGCTTAATAAGAATTCTTTTTACTGTAAATTGCTATAAAATGTTGAAATTTTGTGTTTCTGTAAATGCAATAATGCATTGAGTTAAAAACAAAGAAAAAAAAAAAGACAAAGCAAAAAAAAAAAAAACCAAAACCAAAAAACAAGCAAATGGAGTGAAAGGGAGTGAACATGGGATTTAATCAACTGATTTTCCTATCCTAAATTCAATACTATGAATAATCACTTAATTACCATAAAGTCTTAAGATTCCATTATAAAAAAAAAAAAAGGTGGAGGATTATGAGGCCATCGGGTACCTGCAGTGGTATAAGGAGCCTTATGACGAAACTTCAGCTTCTAGTCCACTAGGGTGCTTTTGAAATTTGTACCAACTGTCCTGCAAGGCTGTAGCATAACTCTTGATAGGAACTGAAAACACATGGTGTCATGTCCACTTGTGAGCAACCACGGCCTGTTCTGTCATCTTTAAGTAGGATATAAAGTGGTGCAGAGAAGAGAGCCCCTAAGCCACTTGAAATGCATATATGTGCTTAAGTGCTTCAGAACAAAGTTAACCTTGGTTCTTGTTCAAGTTGTAATTCTGTTGTCTCAGCACTGATTTTGGTGCAGTTGAATAGAGATACAGGTTCAACTGTCCGATGTCCTGCTGGTTCTTACAAAGAATTTAACATACTGCATACCAGAAGGAACTCTGCCAAGAGGTGTTTTACTGCTGCTGATCTGAAGATTGGTTTAGGCTGTTGCAGTGCTGTTGAGTGCCTCCCCTTATCCATGTGAATCACCACCTTTACAGGGCATGGAAAATAGCCCCCTGTCAGTAATGGATCTGGTGAGAAGGGCGGAGCTGAAACTTTGCTGTAGGCACCTGTTTCCTCAGAAGAGGAGCTCTCCATCTGGTTACCTGGGGATCAAGAAAAAGGCACTTATTATGAGCTTTTGAAGTTTCTCCACAAATCTTTCCCAACCGTAAGTGGAAACAGGATCCTAGTGCATCAGTTTGAGACACTTCATAGTGTAGCAGACACAATAGTTCTTGATTGGTGAATCCCTAGGACAGCTTTATTCTATATGTTATGAGTAACAATTAAGGTGCACCTAGGTATGTGTTTTTTGAAATACTTGTAAAGGGAATGCTGGTAACTACTTATGCAAAAAAAGATAAAGTCAGGGGAGAGAACTATTTTCACAGCTGCTAAACTGCAGTTTTGGTCTTATCTCTCCTGCCTTACTGCATGTTTAAGGTCTGTCCCTCTGCCTCCATAGCTACCTGCTAGGCAGCCTAGCCCTGCAGCCTGGCATGCCCTCATGTCAAACCTACTGACCGGGAGGGCATTCAGGACTACTGGTTTATTGAGCCCTGTGCTCTTTTGTCAGCAGATTTTTTCTTAACACTGTTTAATTTTGGTTCCTAAGATATAAAATTGTAGGTCTGACAATAATAGTTCAGTAAAGGTTTTCTTAAAAATCTTGGCATTTAAATGCCTTTTCCTTGTTGGTGCCCATGACAACAGAAACATTGGTTTGAGTATTCTGTGTCGGCTCTCTATGCATGGAGCAAAATTCCTTTGCAGCTTTTTTTTGACCTCACTAAAAACAAGCAAAAAGATTCATGTTGTTATGCAGTTGTTCAGCTGGTAACTGCACAGGTAAGTAGAGTTGTTTAAAGTATGCTTGTGTTTTAGAAGCACCTGAATTTCACGAGTGTTTTTTCCATATTCATAGTAGTAGTCAGAGCAGATGAAAAAGGTTGCTCTGTAATGTTGCTTGAAACTGCTAACAATACCTGAAGGGGGTGGAAGATAATTTGTCTATCTGTAGTTGCTTAAAAAAAACAAAACTTCCATCAGATCTATCACATGATCTGGGAAATTGCAAGTTTTTTCCTGCTCCTTAGAATTGCATTAAACTTATTTTTGTGCTTGACTTGTCTACAGTGAAAGTAATGTCTTTTTGCATTTCCCTGTATGTGCACACCAAATAACTTGATCATTGGGACATCTTAAGTAGCTTTCGTTTGTTTGTTTTTTGGGAGGGTGGCAGGAGAGGGGTGAATCATGCAGTTTAGATGAAATAAAACTGGATAGCTACCTAATATGAAATGCAGACTTTCTTCATTTTGGAGATTCTTTATAAGAGAAGTACTTGCTCATTTGTTTTATGCCTTTCTCCAATAAGGCTGAAATGACTTGTGTTCTCTGAATTGCTTAAAGTTTATCTGACTTGATCTTGATTTGATGTAAATCAACAGGCATTTTCAAAAGAAACAAGGTTACAAAAATGTGTGAATAGCCTTGCATCATCAGTGGCAATCATCAGAATACAGAAAATGCTGGTCAGATAATTCCTATCAATCAGTTAAGTATTTTGGTCTGTCAGGTTTTTGAATGTAGGTCTTGGGGAGGCTGCAGTCATCTGCTCGTAGTACTATATGTTATCTGCCTGTTAGCTATCACAACAGTATTAAACATACTTTCCTTTTGCGAAAGGTTTATTTGTACTGCTTAGTATTTTTCATGAGAGAGGATAAACTTTTGGTGCTAAGTGTCAGTTGGAGCTCACAGTATATTTTAGCTTTGTTTTTCAGCGTTTTGTTTTTTTGTTTTTTTTTTTTTTTCCTGGGTTTGGTTAGAGAAATAATGAGAAGGGAATTGTCATGTTTCATCTTTAAGTATAACTCACTCCTTCTTCTGTGTATTTAAATCATCAGAAGGCTTCAAGGGATGTTGAGAAGTTCTAGATGCCAACCTAATACATTATTGTACGCAAATGGTTGACACCAATATGAAAATGTTATTGTAAGCCTAGTTGAGGATGCTAATTTAAATACATCAGTTATGCAGCAAGTATTAGTGAATGATGTGTTAGGTTAGTAAACATGATTAAATTTTTGTTTGATTTGGAACAAAAATGGCTTGAGTGGTGGAGGCCAGAACTCCAAAACAGCCTTCAAAAGCACAGAGAAACCAGCATGCTTAGCAGAAATCCACTTAAGGATCTTGTCACAGGTTTAAAAAAAAAATAATAAAGGGGGGGATGGCAAAAAAAAAACCTACACAGCATATACTCACAGGTGTTACTGGGGAGAGCGCTGCATTTTTATACTGTGAAGGAATAATACCCAATGTGTGATATTCTGTAGCTGAAAAAAAAAACCACAAGTCTTTCAGTTTTCTTAATATGGTATTTCTGTATCTACCATCCGAAGACCAATTTTGCCTAAAGAAAGCTGGTGTCCCACCTGATGTTCCAGGTTTTATTCCAGATGGTAGCACTTGTGGGTAGGGCTGGCTAGTGCATTCCCTTCTTTAAACCTGTGGAACTCCTATAAAGTCATCTAGAATTACAGTGTAAGTGAGAATCATCCCATCTCTGCAAATCTTTGTATTATAAATGAAATTGTGATTTTTTTTTTTTCTTGTTTTAAATTGCTTTGGTTTTAAACATTCTCTGTACTGTGCATTCTAAATATAGATTGAGTCTGTGCCAAAGACCAAGTGCAAACATGCAAAACCATCATTGATAGAAAGTATCTTTAATGACTTCCTCTGGAAACTATAATTTGAATCATATGATTCTTCTGGAGTAGCTTTAGGAGGGAATATCTGAAAAATATAATATGTTTTTCAGATTTTTAAGCTTTTCGTCTGTACATACTTAACTTTGTATAAACTGTGCTAGTTATTTTATTCCTTGATTATTTGGCAAGACTAACATTTCCAGCAAACCAAGTCCTATCTAAAGAGAGCAAAATTTAGGGCATAAATAGTCATCTGGTGATGGAGGTTTTTTTGCCCCCTCCCCCCACTTTTGGCAGTTCCATAATAATTATTGTTTTCTGGTAAATGCTTGTCAGGAAATCTGGTGGTAGCCTGTTGTTTTGGCTGTATAGCTGCAATTGAAGCTGCTGAATTGGGTAGTCGATGTAGTGAGAGTACTCCATCTGGCCAATGTTCATCAATCAAGCCTAATCACTGAGGACTGTTAGCAGCATATACTCCCTGTATTAACTTCCATGAAAGAGGAAGGCAAATGATCTGTTGTTAATGGGAAAAAAGCTGTGGGAAAGGAAAAAGTTAGGAATGAAGTGAAATGGGGGAAGTGAGAGACAGAGAGGAAACAAAAGTGACTGATGAAGAGAATGAAGGAAGTTGGGAAGAGATAGATGTCATTCAGCAAATGAATGGTAGGAACTGTGAAGTTAGAGTGGGAGTCTTAAATTAGGCTTTTGAAAGAGAAGAATAATAAAGAGCAAGTGACAAAGATGATAAAAAGATAATGGGAAAACAGATGGAATGTGGAAAGAAGATGATGTGGTGGGAAATACTGTGTGAAAATGTATGTCAGAAAGTGGAGAGGAGGATTACAGCCCAGTGTTCATAAGCGTCTAGATTTCCAATACTTACCCTCCTTTTGGAAATGAGATTGGGCACAATTCTGAGGTTTTTACTTGTGAATATCATGGGGGTAAAGCTGGTCTACACCACGGTATTGATGCAGACTTCCATTACTGTCCTTTTGCAGTGATTAAATATCTAATACGTCACCATTCTCATCTCTAATGTCTTTGTGCTACTTCCGTAAAGATGAAGTTTAGATGACTACAATTTCAATTTGTTAAACATTTAGCAGATATCTTGTCTTGCATCAAAATATACATGTGATTTAAAATATTGAGAACACAAAACATTTGTAGTCCATGGGAGTTGAGGATATTGGCACTTTCTACTGAAAATCACAAAATAGCTAGAATGTGTGCAAGTAAATCAAAATGGCAATCGAGAGGATTTCATATGAGTGCAGCTGTCATCCAGCTAATTAGATTTGTGTCCAGTGCAATGCCAAATAATGTAAACTGCTTGGTTTCACAATGTTGGAGGAGAGTGGTAATCAAGCAAGTAAGCTGAGGAAATACTGTGTTTGAAAAAAAGGCAAGCTGTTCTGTGGAACTTGCTTGAAATATTGCAGTGCCCAAAAGTTCATACCAAGGTTTTTAGCAATAAATTTGCAGACTTATGCTAAGCTATACATGTGCGAAATACATTCCTGTGTGTATTCCTTAGCACTCCTTTCTATTGTAATGGAGTGCAGTGAGAAGTTAAGCTTGTTAGATTTTTCTGCCTGGGGAGAGTGAAAAATGTGAATAGATTTTCTTATAGATACACATTTTGTCACTTCAAAGAAAACCTGAACTTTCAGAATGAGCCTATACTTTCTGGGGGAGGAAAGCAGGAAAACGCTGAATATTTGGGTGCAGTATTTGTTGTTTCCTGTACTGCTTGCAGGAAGTTTTCCTGAAACCTAAGGAGGTCCTGTGGCTTCCCATCTTTACAATTACTGAAACGTAGCATCTTTTCTTCTTTTAGTCTGATATAGTACTCCATGCTGGGCAATGTTTTCATTGATCATTAATTGATAGTATAGTACGTATTTATAAAATTTGCAACTGGCAGCAAGTTGGCAGAATGGAATTTACACTCAACAAAATGGAGGAACAGTGCAAAATTAATACCAACTCATGAATGGTAACAGTCTCCTTGTGGGAAAAAGATCAGGTGCACAGCACTGGGGAGGTTTAAATGTCATTGTGCATGACAGATTAAATAGGTGCAGATGCTGTACCCCAGAATAAAGCAAACTGGGATCTATATTCAGACTCATGGTTTGTAAACAAGTACTTGTTTTTTGCAACTTAGTACTGCTGAGGTTTCACCTGTGAAATCATAACAGTTACCAGTGCTGATCTTCAGAGTTTGGACAATCTTGAGAAAATCTGGGGGAAAGAAAAGGAGGTGTTTGAAAACAAGAAATGGGAAGAATTTAAAGACAATTTCATGTTGTTTATCATTAAAAAAAAAATTACTTCTGAGACTTTTTTTTTTAAAAACAGCACATCCCAATTTAGATACTTATTGAAGAATGGTGCAAGAATAAATAGATGTAAAGGCCATGACAGTGTGCAAAGATGGGAGCATGCTGTTAGGTTCTGTAAGTAAAGATGAGGTTCGTTCCACAGTATGAAGGCATTAGAAGAAAGAAAAATAAGCAAAATATTACTGTAGAGAAGGGCATTTGTAGCATGAATTATTGGCAAAATGCAGGATAAAGAGGTAGTTTTTTTATCTCTAAAGAGATAAATGCTTTTCATCAGCTGACTTATATTAGAAAATACTAGCAGCATAAATAGCATATCGGCACAAAGGAAACATTTTCAAGGAAGAGACTCAAGAGTAAAATCTGAGTTTGAAGGCAACTTTTTTTATATAGTATAAATTTATTGTTGAATTATCGATTTTTTACTTAATGGAAAATGTATCTTCACTTACTAACATTTAGACAGCTAAACTGTAGGGACAGTTTTCAAGTGTCCTATCTTGTTTGTCCACAGCAAAACTTAATACAGGGATTTTTCTTTTACTTTAAACTGAAGATAGAATTCAAAACAAAGATTCCTTCCTTTTAGTTTCTCAGCCTCTAAGAGTAAATGCCACTGCCACCTTTCATTTTAAGCTCCAAGTTTCCCATACTTTACTATATTCTACTCCAGTTTTGGTATACTTTGCCCAGATGGCTGATGTTTGCATATTTAGCAGTCTGAACTATCCAGACTCTCTTTCATGAGTGGCTGCTCTCCTCAGGCTGAGAGATAAAGCAAGAACTGTATTCTTTGTTTATGATGTTTGACTTGTGAATATGTCAAGGAAAAGAATCTGTGTTGTTTTGATAGCTCCTCACATGTTCACCTTAGGTACTCACTGCTAAGCTTCATAATTCACCTAGAGACTACCTGTTGCAATTTTTTAACTATTGCTTGTCTTCACGCAGCTTGTAAATGGCAAATGTCTTTTGTACCATGTCTCCAATCAATCAATACATAATTGACTTAAAGACTTAAAGCAAATATCTTGCTGACATTGTGTTTACTGTTTAGAATGCTGGATTAATTACAGTGTGTATTGCAGTTGTTGTATTATGTGCTACATCTGCTTTTAGTGAACTTTCTCTGTAAATGAGCAACTGTCAATGCATACTGTTTCTCACAGTCTGAAGAAAAATTCCCCGAACTTGTAATTGTGTACTTTAAAAATTAAAGAACTATGTCTTTAGATCACAAGTTCGTTTATTTCCTTTGTTTCTGGAGGAGCTGACTCAAGCATAGATGTCTCCTCACTGTTTTGCAATAAGTAAATGAACAGAAGAGACTGTCCCAGGCCAATTGAAACTTGGCCACCGGAGTTCATGTTAATGCTCTGTGATCTGAGCAGCTAGACATGCACAGATCCACAGCATCCTGTGTGCCAGCAGCTAGCAGCAAATACTTCATTTACTGGAATTACTTGTACAAGCCTTCAGACTGCTACCATTTCAGAAACCAGGCAGATCAATTCTTTCCTTTTCATGTGCAGTGTAGGTGACAACTAAGAAGGCTGTTAAAGGAAGTAACATTTGCTTGAGCCTTTCCTCTTGTTTGCAGTTAGTTTGTAGATTTTTCTGTGCTTAGCGTGTGTGTGTGTGGGCCTACAGCAACGGATGCCAGCCTGACAAAAAAGTGTAAAATCTTTAATTTAGATTGGCTCAGAGAAAGGTACAATATATATGTGGTCACATTTGTGACTGATTTTAGAAAACAAATTCTAAGTAGCAAAGGAAGCCAGCAGGCAAGCATGGTACTTTCAGTTTACAGAAATGTGAAACTAACTGCTCATTCCTGTAAGAAGAGTAGGAACAAAGGTTGGAGCTTTTCTATTTTTGATTAGGGCTTGCCATGCTTTCTGTAAAGAACAACGATTTACTTATACTCAGGCAGATAGTGAAGAGCCAAAATACAAAAGCAGTCGTAATATGAAAGGAATTAGCAAGGGGCTCAACCTCCAGTTAGCATGCTTGGCAGTAACTTTAGTAAAACCTGACATTTTGGGACATGGAATGTAATAAAATAAACTCTTATCATTGCAATTTAAATTACTTGTGAGTACAATTTTTTCAAGTGGAAACTGGAATTAGCTGATGTATTGCATTTGGATTTTTAAGATCTTCTATCCATTAGTATACACCTTGCAATGTCCCCCATATTGTATTTACATGTAAACTGGAGACTGATATAGTGTTCCACTCAGACTCCCATCCTTGTATTTAAAATCAAATTTGGGGTATACAAAAAAACATTTATCAGAATGAGTGCTGAAATTTGCATCACACAGATTTTCAAGAGGCAATTCATTTTCCAGAGGTAAGTTTTGCTGTTGGTCTAATACTGGAAAGAGGCAAATGGAAAGAACTGATGCAGAGAAAATTAATCTGGGAACAGTTCAAGGATGATTTTTTTTTTTCTTTAAAAGCCAATACTTGACATCTATCAAGTGGTTTTTTTTTTAAGCATGTCACAAATCAGATTCCCTGCAGAGGAGCAGTATGGGCAGTGTTTTGTTCACTTGCTATGAACCCCTCCCAAAAAAGGAAAGTGGAAGCTTTAAGTAGGTTACTGGTCTTCAGGAGAGGAAGTTAATTTCCCAGGTGAGCTGCAAAGTACCTGTCACTCTGGGAAAAATCACTTAGTAACTGTGAATAAGAATAATCTTTCAGTGTCTTTAGGTCCTTTCCAACCCTAACTATTCTAAGATTCTATGTAAAATATACAAGCGTTGAAGTGCCATATGCTAATAGCCAAGCAACGGTAGATTATTATATTATTAAAGTGTGTAATTCACATCAAAAATTCACATAAAAATCACGATGCTGTATAAAAGCATCTCGAAGTTTTTAATCATCAGAAATAATTTCCACTAGGTGACTAATTCTTTTCTTTATTAGGTGCTTCACCCTTGAACTTAGAATGTGGGTGAAAATATCGCTTCCTTTATTTGCCTATTAGCATCCTAGAGACTACAGTTTGCACAGTAGTGATGCATGGAAAATGCTATAACATTGCCATACTGGCTTAAAAAATTCCAAACAGCCAGCCATGCGCTTTTGCTTTTATAAAGTGTGAAAATAAATAGTCTTCTTCGGTGAATGGAAGTAACCAGTTTCTAAAATTGTTATGATTATTATAGTCAAATTTCATATGCTTATTATCATAACATAAAAATATGTATTAATATTTCCAGCCCAAGATATAGGAATGTAGTGTATGTGACAATGATCTAATTTTCTGTATCAAAAAATATCTTCCTTCTGATAGTCTCAAAAAAGATTTAGATGATTTTTTTCCTTAGTATCTATCTATTGTAGACAATGTTATTTGTATGAGGTACTTGGAAAGACAAACTAGGCAGTGAATGCGGTTTGCTTCCACTTGAGTTCTCTTTCATAAGAGACTAATAAACCATTAACTTAATGTTAGACTATGGACCATTAGACTGAAGTTATACTGGATTGTCAATAAGAAAATCCCTGTATTGTGTCCTTATGAGTCTTTCATTTGCATGCTCTGTGTACCAGCACCACACAGGTAGCTGGTGCCGATGTCATGCACTAGGTTTTATGAACGATAAGCTTACTTATTTTCTAAATACTCAAATCTGTTTTTATTAGAAGTAAGAAAAAGTAAGTACTATCATTAATGTGCGTTCTGTTAGAGCTCTACACTCAGTCTTTAACAATAGTTCACTATAATGCAAATAGTAAACCCCTTAATGAGGCATTTTATGCGTGGTGTTTTCAATATTTGCCCCAAACCATTTATGTGGTAGCTATTGATGCTGCTGGGCTTTTGACCTCAGCTGGCATCAGTCTGTGTTTTGCCTTGGCTCACAAACAACCTGTTGCAGCCTTTGAGCTACTTGTTGCTCTGACTCCAATATTAGCTCCTTGAGACCTGCCTGTAATCTGCTCTTGCAAAGGCTGTTTGTTGATGGGGATCTCTTCTCTGGGATGGTCTGCTTCTCTGTGGGATGTTTCATCTGTTTGCTGTGTTTGCTGCGCTCAAGATCTTTACTTTGCAGCTGATTATATGCTTAATGTTGTGCATTTGTATCCCCTGTGTTTAGATTGGGGTGGGAAGCTTAAAAGTATTCTGAAAGGCAGATAGACTCACAATGCGTGATCTGACTATGCCTTGCTGTAATTTGACCTAAGAATAATTTTTATGTATGTCAAGTAACTGTTGCTGCATGGTTAACTCCCAAGAAAACAAATAACTTTTTTATTATTGGACTTTCAATTTTTCTCTTAAAAAAAAAAAAAAACAAAAAAAAAAAAAAAAAAAAAAAAACACTCACCATGTTTATAAGGAATACAGTTAAAACAAGAACTTCTAAAAACATAGTAATCCCCAGAGCAACTTTTCTGGGGAGAATTCATTTCCCTCTGCAGAAGTGTGTTCCTAAAGTATGAATGTAATAGAGTACTTGTAATCATAACCAAAATTACCATATCTATCTGTCTTTGGCTTTAGTCACCAGGTGTGATGTCCTGACAAAAAATAGTTATTTCCATCTTTCTGAGAACATTTCATACCAGTTCTCAAGAGGACAGTTTCGTCTTGTTCACTCAGGTGTACCTTGTACAGTAGTCTTTGCTAGAGACTAGCTACATCCTCCTGTTCCAACTGCAAAATTAATACTTTGCCATAGTTGTATGAAAATCAGCTCACATATTGGAATGCAGTCAGAGCAATCAGACATTAAAATGTGCAGCAGTAATAAGGAAGCATGAAGGTGTGAAGTAAGTTTAGCTGGATTTGGATGTTGGAGAATTTGCAAAGAAGGTTCAGCCCGAGGCATGAACCTTCTCTCATTTAGGCTCATGAGTTGGATGTTGTGATGTTTTTCATTTAGCAAAACACAGCCACAGTGATTTTTTTGCAAGTGTGTAAGAAATTAAAATTACTTTGAGGCTTATGCATGAAAACTGTAACCTTTAATATGCCTCTGTGTGTGGTGAAGATGGTATTATTATAGGAATGTTGTGGGTTATTTTACATCTTCTACTGAGTTGATCTTATTACACTATAGCGTTGTTTTTTTTTTTTTTCCCCACTTTAATTCTTAATTTTTTTCCCAGATATTGTGGTTCCGTGTTTGTGCTTTGAGATACAGTGGTAACAGCCATTTAAGTAATGAACTGTGAATTCATTGGTTCCATGCTGAAAAAATAAGACATAACAGACTGTGTCCTGATGAGAGATTGCCTTGCATTGGATGGTTGCTTAGGCTAAAGGCTGAAGAGCTTCCCAAGAAGTAGCAGAATTGCAGCATTACATGTGCATTTTAGTGTCTGAATGCATTTATATAATTTCTTAATGACTTTTTTTAGTGAAAGAGCCTAAACTGATTATGGTGGTAAGAAACTGAAATTTTGTAACTAAAATGGAGCCTCTGACTACAATTAATTAATTGTTGTTTCTTCTTTTCAGGTTTTCTTCTTCACCACCTTGGTCTTCCCCTTCTCCTTTCAGATCTGGTTATTTTTCCTGTTAAAGCTGCATATGTTCTGTTACTTCTTCCTTGCCTTACCTCTTTTATGATTTAAGAAGTCCTTTCAACTTCATTTCCTCTGTCGCTGGGTCCAAAATGCAGTCATCAATTGCTTATTTCTCCAAAACTAATAAGTTGTACAGGTAATCTATTTTTCTAAACCTTATCTGATGTTTCTGTCTATTTTTCACTTAATTCTGGGCATCTAAATATTAATTTTCACTGCTCTGCTGGCATGTTTCAAGGCTACTGAGAGATCCAAATGTGGGATTCGGCTATGATTTGGTGTACAAGTACACCTCATCTTATTTCTTTTCATTTGTGAGGCTACACCAAACAGATATTTCACTTTAAATAGCCATTTTACTGAAAGTAGCCTGTTACAGTTTTTAGAATTTTCTTCTGAACTATACTGAAATCCTTGAGAAACAAGATTCTTTGCTTTACCAGATGTTGAACAGTGTTTCTTCAGTTCTGTGTCTGTGAAGGTTGATGTTTTACGCAGTCTCTGCTTCATGATATTTGTGTGTGTGTCTGTATGTGTCTACACGTACATTTTTATAAATGGCACAAAGAAGCAAAGAGGAGATTGTAGTCTTCACTGTCCTGCAGTTGCTACAGTACAGAATTGAAAAGCAATGCGCTGTGATGTGTCAATGACATGGACAGTGGGTTGAGTGCACCCTCAGGAAGTTTGGTGATGACACCAACCTGTGTGGCAGGGTTGATGCAATGGGGAGAAGTGATGTGAAATTAATGACATTCAAGGTCAAGCACGAGGTCCTTCACATGGATCAGGGCAATCCCAAACACAACTACAGGTTGGGCAGAGAAGGGGTGAGAGCAGCCCTGATGAGAAGGGCTTGAGGGTATTGGTTGGCAGTGTGTACTTGCAGCCCAGAAAGCTAACAGCCAGCAGTACACTGGGTTGCATTGAAAGAGGCATGACCAACAGGTCAAGGGAAGTGATTCTCCCCCTCTACTTCTGTGAGACCTTGAGTACTGCATGCAGCTCTGGGATCCCCAACATCAGAGGTATGTGGGCCTGTTGGAGCGAGTCCAGAGGAGGACCACGAAGATGATTGGAGGCCTGGAGCTCCTTTGCTAAGAAGACAGACTGAGAGTTGGGCTTATTCAGTCTAGGGGGTGAAGGCTTCAGGCAGGCCTTAGAGCAGCTTCCAATGCCTAAAGGGGGCCTACAATAAAGCCAGAGCGGGACTTTTCTCAAGGGCATATAGTGACAGGACAAATGGGAATAGCTTTCAACTGAAAGAGGGGAAATTTAGGTAAGACATTGGGAAGTTCTTCACTCTGAGGATGGTGAAGCACCAGCACAGGTTGCCCAGAGAAACTGTGGCTCCATCCCTAGTAGTGTTCAAGGCCAGGTTGGATGGGGCTTGGATCAACCTAGTCTAGTGGGAGATGTCCCTGCCCATGGCACAGGGGTTGGAACTAGATGGTCTTTAAGGTCTTTTCCAACACAAACCTTTGTGGTACTGTATCTACTGCTCCTCAGACAAGCATGTAACAGCAGCAAAAATGTAAAAAGAACAAAGGGTTACATGTAAACTGCTTTCTCTGATACTGCAGGGGAAGCAGTGTGACAAATATCTACTCTTTCACAGCCTCCTTGTCATATTCTGAGTAGAACAGAAATTCTTCTTATGCTAGTTAAGTAGAAAGTTGAGCTAAAAGTTCTGAGAATATGGTCTTTCAAATATGTGTGCAGATATAGGCAATAATCCTAGCTCTTCCCAAGGATGTTTTGTAATCATCCATTTGTCCACAACAAACAAATCCCCTAGAATGCCCAGAGCCTCAGGAGATATGTCTACTCTGAAGACACCATTAATTGCTTGCAGCCCATGTTGAGTTTTGTGATGCTTTGAGTATGCTTTTGATCATGCCTAAGTTAACTAGAAATCTCCTTCAGAGTTGATGATGCTGCAGTCTAATTTATACTACAAGACAACAACAACAATAAAAAAAAACATAAGCCAAAACCACTACCTATGTTGTTGAATGTGTCTGAGGATACACAAGGAGTCAGCAGTAGGAAATGGCCCACAACAACATTCTGCTTTAAAACACAAGTGACTTTTTTTTCTCCTGTGGTTTGGATACCAGGAGGTGAAGTACACTGAAGTGCATTGGAGAGAAGGTGAGATTTTTTTTAAACTGATAAGGCAACAACAAGAAATGTCCGAGTGACAAATCTCCTTTCTCATTCATTACTTTGCATATCCCTTTAATTGTGAGCATTTGCTGCATGCTTTTTAACCTTACTATTTCTTCTCCATGGGAACAAATTGAGTTTATTTCAAGACTTTTTTGTCTATCATGAATCCAAGTTGGTCAACAAATATCCACTCTAACAGCTGTATGTGTAGTATTTCCTAATTTATTTTAAAATATTGATTAAATTCAATTATCTATTTTTCCATATTAATAGGAAGATCTTGACCTTTTTGATTATTTCACTTGCTTTATAGACCTATGTTTCATCTTGTAAGATGAATGATGAACTCACGTTTTCATTTGAGAACTTAGTGTGTTCTTTTGACTTTCTCTTTTTACTTTAACTTCTCATAAAGCTTAGTGTGGTTTTGCTAGTAATTTGGGGTATTTTCATAGTTTGTCCTTAAAAATGTTAGGCCTCTTTGTGTCTTTATTTTAATCTGAGTGGTGCAAGCTCAGTAATACTCATGGGCTATTCAGATCCTAATCAGCTTCTTACTAAGAATGACTGTCATCTGCTCTGGTGTTGCCCAGTTGTCTAGCTATTTTTAGGATGTTGTTATTTCTGTAACTTAAGTGAAGTCTGTTCATCCTGTAAACAAGCTAGATGCATAGCTGTGGTCTGAAGAGCTTGCCCAGATGTTAAATGTGATGTCTGAATTGCAGGAGAGGCCTACACAGTTAAGTGGTTTAGTTATTTGAAATACTTTTTGCCTGGAAAAAATCAGTGTAGATGCGTTTGCACTGGCACAAACATATCTTTGCTTGGAGGAGTTTTGTTTTGTTTACTGAAATTTTGCACACAATAGTAGCAAAAAAGCTGGAGGCTTGCTTGTATAGCTGTAGACAAAGAGGAGGTGGAAACTCTGCCAAAGTGCAGAGTGAGGAATTTGAGGATAGGAGCAATAAAAGACCACTTGAAGGCAGGAGTCTGCCAAATGAAGACTGTTGAGAAAAATTTCCAGCATTTTCTGTCATGTAACTTGAGTTTTCTATTTTATGTAAATATTCCCCAGTTCTGGCGGGGGGGGGGGGGGGGGGGGGGGAGAGATCTGTTAAAATTAGTTTTATCTTTCCCTTTCTTAGGGAAAAAAATACTTCCCATCAAAGTCATTAAAAGATAGGCTACTGTGCAATGACATGGTTTTTATATTTTGCAAGATGCTAATTATGTTGCTTCTTATGAATCAAAATCTTTTCCGGTTTCTGATACTACACTTTTGTATAAAGCACTAGAGCTTTATATGCTTTCAGCACGCAGACTTCTTCTGAAGCCTTTGTTCTGTGTTTACGAATAGTTTATAAAGCTTTGGTGTCTTATTTCTTCATTCATGGTAGGCATCTGTGCTTTGCTGTAGCTCTAGTTTTATTTAAAATATATCTCCAGCTGTGTTGAAAAGCTTAAAAAAAAAAAAGGCGGGGGGAGGAGGAGGTGAGAAGGAAGGGTGAGCGGGGAAATGGGACTTTTCCACCAAACCACAGTAAAAATAGATAACAAACCCAGTGTTCCTTAGGGATGAAGTATGGCAAAAGGGTCTTGATGATCAGATACAGTTGTCACCTGGACAAAACTGGCATTGTTATGGCCCAAGTTGCAGCAAGAACCATTTCTGTGGAATTGGTTGATCTTATTTCAGTGGGTGGTCTCATACCAGTTAAGGCTATGCGCAAGTGCTGGGGTCTGTTCAGATACTGACTTGGAAGGTGATTTTATGCTTATCTGTACTGGCAGTACTATATCTACGTTACACCTGCTATAATACCTTTAAGCCTGACAATCCTCATCTTGCTTTTAATAGTGCTATTTATCCTGTTTTGGATTTTGTTGAGAATGCGTTGCAACAATTGCACTCTGTGTTTCAACTATACATAGAGTTTTGACCAACAAATATTTTTGTCTTAATACTAAGGCAAGGTGGTATTTCTTGTTTCTAAATCAAGAAAAATAAAGTATAGCTGTTAATTCATGGAATAAATAGTTCCACCTGTAAAATAGGTGTCAGGGAGAAGTTTATGTTCAGCCCCATCTAAATACAGCACCAAACGTATATCACTTGTCATATGCAAGTAGTGAACACCCTAAGGTTGTGGTTCCAAGAAGTAATAAATTGTCTAGAATAATTTTTAATGCATTTGACTCCTTATTGGTGGCAAAAGATTCAGAAAATGCTTAGAAATCATAAGTCAACTGTTTTAATTACTCCTGTGTGTTGATGCTCCAAGACCTTACATGTTTGTTTCATCCATACTTGGATAGGAGTTCTAAAAACAATTTTCAGGTAGGAATTCTAAAAATGGTTTTCAGATACTGTCCGGTTTTGGACTTTTCCACAAAATACTTTGGATTATAACCAGAAACCTGAAACTGAAGGTAAATGCTGATGCCATTAGTAACAGATTTTCTGTGTTTAACAGACAGTTATTTGAGGTCAAATGCAGCCTGATCTGCACAGGGTTTGCAGGAAGCTTGGGAGAAACTTAACTTTTATCTCCTGGTAAATGTGCTTGTGGTGTAGTGTTTTAAAAACAGGAAGTCCTGTACTTTGAAAATAACTAACTTAGCCAGGAAAAAGAATCAAAACAGGCAGCTTCGCTAGCTCATTTTTTTAAAATGATTGGTCAAATGAGAGTTTAGGGTTGGACTCAGAAAGAGAGTTTATATAATGTTAGGTGATTTGATAAGTGTATTTTACCAGACGTTCACTGGAAGACACTATTGAAACTAAGGGTTATTTAATCTCAGAGAGGGGGGAAAAAAGGTAGAACAAGAATCAGCTAACCTGAGTGTCAGAAAGCAGGCACAAATCTGGCTGAAATGGAGGAGCCATTAGAGCAGGCAGTTCTCTGCTTTTCCACGGCTTTCTAGCGGAAACTATGCAAGCAAGCTAATTGATTCCACAGAGAGGTATATTTAAGAAATTTAAAGGTCTGTAATATACTGAAAATCAGGTTACACGATCTAATTGCCTCTGTATATTTTTAATGAATTCCTAAAGTGTTCTATTTCTTTTGATGGATTAGTATTATTTAGGTACTGTTGGCTTTCCTGCAGATCCTACATAATTTCAATGCACTTTCAACTCCTGCAAAGCCAGCTCAAAGAATTCAGAATCTATTTGTTTCAAGTAACTCTTCTCACACAGAAGTTTGAGCAGGTGTCATCTGAATTTTCTTTCCTTAAAGAGTGAGCAAGTCTCAAAGGAAGAGTGCTTAACTTAAAAATGATTTGGCGCATATCCCATACCAACCACTGTGTCATTGAGAAGTTATCAAGTAAGGAGAGGGTACTTTAGACCAATTTTGAAAGATTCCTTAGTATATTTTAGAATTGGCACTGGCATCAGTGGATTCTTTTTGGCATAGTGGCTACTGCTTCACAATTGTTTTGGGCTTTTTCCTCCAAAAAGAACAAAGAAAGGTTAAGTGTAGAAATATGGAGGTTTTTTTTGCTGAAGCTGCCAGTATCAGCAAAAAAGAAATCTGGCTGAGATGAGAAATAGACAAAATAAGTATTCTAAAATGTCTTTTCACCCATGGCTAAACAAATAGTATTATGGAATGGTAATCATCACCTTTGGTACTAAGAGGATGACAGGCTTGATTTCAGACATTTTTCATACTTGTAACCAAATGTGTATTAAAATACAAATATGAGAAAATACAGCCCCAAAGTGGTGGTTGGATTTTGTGTTTTTTCTTTTTTTTTTTTTTTTTTTTTTTTGCTTGTTGGTTGTAAAAAGCGCTTGGGGCATACATAGTGTGCTGGAATCTGCTTCTGGGAATTCCTGCCTGTGACATCCACTCCAAATATCATTCACAGCTTAAACATATTAGAACCACATGGCTCACTCTCAACTTAAAAAGAAAATAATTGCCCTTAAGGCTATTTTGTTTTGGGATTGGGTTGTTTTTGTTGTTGTTGTTCATTTGGAGCTGCTTTTTTTTTTTTTTTTTTGCTTTGCCACATTGTGTAAAGGCTGAAGCCGCAGATTTTTGGAGCTTCTGTAGATTCAGTGTGCATACCATGTTTATGCAACTATAGTTGTTCCGGTTTTTAGAATGAAATATATGTTTCTCAGAACTCAAAATGCTGCATTTTTCTTTACTTTCATGAAACTTGCCAGCTAATCCTGTGTTCCTTCACTGTTTCTGTATCTTTAGCCCGATGTGCACAGAACTTCCCAATGGTAAAGACTAGAGATTCGTTTTCTTGTTGGAAAAAAATCCAATATCCAGACATGGCTTAAACGGTTTCAATTTTTAATCGAAGACAACAGGTTTACAATCTAAAGCTGTATTTTTTGGCATTTCTTTGGTAGTGAAGTGTTAGATTTTTTTTTTTTTTTTTTTCAATCATTGATATGATGGGAAAGGCAGATACATTGTGCTACAGCTATTGAGAGTATATTTATTTTCACATACCCTGACACGTATGTATCTGCCTAGCATAATGAATTAAATTAATTCATTGGCTGGAAGAGGAAGAGGTCTTAGAATTGTATGGGATTTTTTGAGAACACTTCATCCCACCACAGGAGAAAAATCACTATTACACTGAAAAAGGGCAGAGGACTCAAGAACTGTGGAAAGAAACTGGCATTACCTGCAAAATCATACCCTTCATTCTAGTACTTAAATATTTTTTTGTTTGCTTTAATTGAACCTATATCTAATGTTTTGACAGTGATTTTGCTTTGTGGCACTTTATGCTTCTGGACACCAGATGGTGCTGCTAAACTGTTGCATGTGTAATTTTCACCTTTTTTTTTTTTTTTTTTTTTTTTAATTAATTGATACTTGATCTAGTTCCAAAGTCAGTTCTGTACTGTCCAACCAGGTTTATTTTCCAGGATGCAGAACTGTACTTGATAGCTCAGTACACTACCATCTACTCTTTAAGGACAGTGGTCTGAAAGTTATAATGCAAACTGAAATATGTTATAGAATCAATATTTTGGATCTGGCTGTGCAAGAACTGCTATCAGCCTTTGTTACTCCTAGTATGTAGTTTAGTAGAAAATAGTAATTAATGAACTTTGACAATTCAAAAATTTGATTTACTAAAGTATCATAACTTCAATCAGAAAACTTCTGATGGAGCTATCTTTATTGCCAGGTTGTAATTGCAAAGTTCCAGAGGCTAAATATAATGAAATGGTGATGAGGGTGGGTTTGAGTTTGCATTTTTTTTTTTTTGTAGACATTGTTTTTGTGAGGCTGTCCAAAAGCTTTCAATTGTCCTCTGTTAATATTTGCTTGGAAGATATAATGGTGTAGGTACAAAACTTCATTGCAGAGAACATATATAGTACTGTGATGTACAGTTAGCATTTGATTTGATTTTAAGTCAGTTATCATGTTTGATGGACTCATCTGGTAATCCTCATTGTGGGGCTGAAGGGATGGGACAATACATTTGGTGCTGAATCCCAAAGATTGGTGGTACAGTTTATCTCTGAGCTATGAATAATGCATTCAAACTTATTTAAGCAAATAGGAAGATTTTTGGATACTTTATTTTCCTTACATGTCTGTCTGTCATTTATAGATCCTCATATTAAAGTCTCTGGAAAAAAGGAAAACGTTAAAGAAGCAAAAGAGAAAATCATGTCTGTCTTGGACACAAAAGTAAGAAAGAACTTCATTAGAATGACACCTTATCCTCCTATTTTGTGGTGACATTGGTCTCTTTAAATGGGCTCATTTAAACAGAAGTTACTTATGAATGTTCTGAAACTAAGTCTCCAATATATTCTTCCTGGATGTTGATATTTGATGTATATATACTTATTTAAGCATGCTACAATAGAATACTTGCTTAATGCATTTTTTCCAGATCTGAACTATATAGAAATAATATTTCCAGCCATATGACTAAAAGCATTCACAGTTTCACCATTGGATTGGGATTTTTTACTTGAAAATCTGCAATACAGCTTCACTACAAGCAGTAGATAACGCAGTGCCTTCAGCAAACCTAAAATTTTATTTCTGTTTGAAGTTCAATTTCAGGAGCATTTATGCAATTCTGTTTCTAACGTACTGCATTTTTGATCTCTGAAACATTAGGACCAAAATTTCTGAAGCATCTAGATTTTGTTCAGGGTTTCATATGATCATCAGATATTTCTTTTCATTGAATAGCAAGACTTTTGGGACAATGTGTGTGGCTTCTGCCTAGTTGTTTGCCAACTTTTTGTTTCTCTGAACAGATTGCCAAAAGGAACTCTCTAGTGATAAGCACCATTTTTTTTAACAGCTAACAACATTATTATGGACTGTTAACAATACAGCTCCTAATAACAGCTGTTGGCATCATTTGTGTATTTTAAAACTGATGTACCAGTAAAATCTGGTATGTTTGTTAAAGGAGGAGAAAACCCTGTTATTTTGGGTCCTATGGCTTTGATTTGCTAGTCCGCATCATATGATCTTGTGACAGATAACAC
The DNA here is from genome assembly GCA_032466535.1 of Forpus xanthops. NCBI lineage: Eukaryota > Metazoa > Chordata > Aves > Psittaciformes > Psittacidae > Forpus > Forpus xanthops. The sequence goes on along the minus strand of JASSUY010009415.1, from coordinate 86,256 downwards.
AGATGTGTGACTGCAATTGAAAGAACATAGAACTAAAATAAATTAGAATGGATTACTAAAGGACATGTAAACCCCAGTTGATAGAAGCAAGGACACGTTCTAAAAGCCTTAGACATCTTTTTAAGATACAATTTGGGGTATATATTTTTGTTATTTTCTCACTTTAAAGTAAATGTGAATGGCTTAGCATCTGACTAAGATCTATATTAAAAACATCTTACTTGAGTGGAAGCTAAGCCATAGCAAAAAATACCTTGGAAATACAATTTCGAACATCATCCTTGAAGTTGCATTACTCCAAAATACTCAGGTTTTGCTGTGAACAAATCTAATCATGGGGGCTTGATTTCCAGAGCAGTCGGGTAACCTTGAAGATGGATGTTTCGCATACAGAACATTCTCATGTGATAGGTAAAGGTGGCAATAATATTAAAAAGGTGATGGAGGAAACAGGATGCCATATCCATTTTCCAGACTCAAATAGGAATAATCAAGCAGAGAAAAGCAACCAAGTAAGTATTGTTTACTATTTAACTCATTTATACTGTAATTCCTGAAAGTATAAAAAAAATTTAAGTACTACAACTTTTGTCAATTTGGGCTTTTTGGCAGCGAAATTGTTTTTTGATGTTTACACTCTGTGGAAAGTGTGGGGCTTCCAAAGTGAGCAAATCTTTAAAAACAGACGGAAATAATTTGTGAAGGCTCATAAATCCTCTTATTTTTTTTTTTAATTAATATTATTTTGAGCATATGGAAGTCAACAACTTAGTGCAAATGGTAGAGAAGTGGTATGAAAATCACTGGTTTTGTAAATGTTTCAACATTGCCTGTTCAACACCTGACCTATTTAGGGTATTGATTAATTTGATGCTTTTGGTTTATGGTGTAACTTAGTTGAAAAATCAGTCTTGGTGGATAGCCAGCAAAATTGGATGCCCTATTATAAGTGTTCAACTTTCTTGGAATAAGCCATTATACCAGGATTGTACATTTTTTTGTAATGTTGATACCACTGGAATGTTCAAATCTTTCATCACTCTACTTAGAATTTCCTCTTGTGCATCTGAGTGGCTGCTGAGCAAAATGCAGCAATTTCAAAATGTTCAAGAAAACCTACTGTTGAATATCAGCATTGAGCACATGTATACATAGTAGTAATTCTTGATTTGATCCAAACTACTGTTCTGTTTGCTGTACCTTTTTTTTTCCTAGTTATTTAAACCTATGTAACATAATATGCTATAATATTAATTGATTACTTTTTAAACCGATTTCAGTTTTCAGCTACTATTTAGAGAACACTTAAGACATCACTGAGTGTGAAATAAGTGTTGGTTTTTTTATTTTTTTTTTTTTAGTAATCTTATTTTTATTTTTAAAGAGAACACAAGTACCTGAATAACGTTTCCAATGTCTCGGTTGAAAATAGGATGCTATATTTTCCATATTCTTGCTCTTCCAGGTGTCTATTGCAGGACAGCCAGCTGGAGTGGAGTCCGCAAGAGTTAGAATTCGGGTAATAGTCTATTTCAGTCTACTGTTCCCTTGAAAACACCTGAAAGGGGAAAAAAATACAGTTTCGAGAACTGTAGGGTTTTCTGGCTCTGTCTTATGGCAGCAGTAGCAGGGGAACATCTGTGAGTATCCATATGAGTAAAACATAAAGGACATTACAAAAGCAGCAATTTGCATACTGGCCAAACTTAACTAGCCCAAGGTGGACCTTGAACACAAAGTCTACTGGTATAAACAACATATAATAAAGCATCCCACAGAGTGTTAAAAATTACATTTTAATTTGTTATCCACAGATGTCCATAAGCACTCAGGCATTCTGTATGGATTTATGACTTGAAAAAGGCAATTACTGCCTTCTTAATTCAACCATTTTGATGTGTAATTTGTGTAAATTGGTGGAATTTAGCTTCATTCTCTACTTGTAGCACTTTTCAGTCTTTACACGCTTGTTTTGACGTGTGTGTATTCTGCCATGGATAATTATAAATCTAATAATTAAAACTTGCAGTTGTTATAATCAGGTATGTCACTTGCAAAACCTGGGTCTTGACAGATATTAAAGCTGATGTAGCTTTGTAGTTAACTTCAGGATGGGTGAAGGGGAACACAAGAAACCAACCTGTGCAGGAGAAAAGCCTGTACAAGCCAAAAAACTCTCTTCCCTGTAGGAATTGGTGCCTTTTTCCAACTCAAGATATGACAATATTTTTATCAATGACCCCTGAACAGAGGATGTGTTATGTCAGAGTAATCATCACTTACTGGTACATTATAATTCAGTATTAAAATTGTTGTAGTTTTAGTGAGTATGACTCAGTTTTCAATATTTCCTCATCATTATTGTTGTAGGAGCTGCTTCCATTGGTACTCATGTTTGAATTGCCTATTGCTGGAATTCTCCAACCAATCCCAGATCCTAATTCTCTCACAATTCAGCATATATGTCAGTCATATAATATTTCAGTTTCCTTTAAACAACGCTCTCGAATGTATGGTGCTACAGTCATTGTCAGAGGGTCACAGAACAACACAAGTGCTGTGAAGGTAATGTCTTCTGAAGTAGGTGTTTTGCGTGTCAAAAACAGATCCATAGTTTAGATACTTAGGAACTATATTGATGTTATGTCCTGCCTCATCAGTGCATGTTATTGTATGGTCACTTTGGAAGCCTGAGGAATTGGGGTTTGGGTTTTTGTTTTTTTTTGTTTTTGGTTTTTTTTTTGATAACTGGTGTAGGTGAGGTCTGAAAATGCACAGAAAGTAGTGTTCAAGGCCGGATTGGACATAGCCTTGGATGACATGGTTTAGTGGGAGGTGTTCCTGCCCATGGCAGGAGGGTTGGAACTAGATAATCTTAAGGTCCTTTCCAACCCCAACTATTCTATGATTTTGCATTATTTGTGCTAAATTTTCAGTCTGTTTTTCATCTTTTGCACACCTGCTCAGGTTGCGCAAAATTGACCCAAAAGATGGATCTTACCATTTTTAATAAAAAACAAACAAAAACAAACAAACAAAAAAAAAAAAGCTTTTCTTGTGAAACCAGTATTGCGAGAAATAGATTAGATAGTTGAGGAAAGGAACTGCCATGAGCCTATTTACCTTAATAAAACAAGAAATTTTCTTTGTCAAGAACTGGCAGTGTGAGAGATTGATACAGTCCTGGGTGGGTGTATCTCAAGCCAATAAGAACATCTTGGACCAAAATTAAAAGACATGTTTTGCAAGTATATCTACCCAAATCTCAGTCTCCTTTCTTATTGCTGTATGTGGGCACAGAAGGTCTATTGGGATCAAACCATTTGGCATTGTCTTATTGCTCATAACAGTAACTAAATGCTGCTTTTGGTCACGCAATAGTAATAGCAGATAAAGTTTAGTCCGTCTGTTACTTTTAACAAATCAATAAGGTTTCTAAAATCCTTTATTTGTCTTAAATGTGGACTGTAGGAGAAGTGAGGAAACATTCTGTAATGTTGGTTTGTGAGCCTTGTTTCACCACTTTCTCACATTTCCTCCACAGGAAGGAACAGCCATGCTTTTAGAATACCTAGCTGGGAGCCTGGCCTCTGCAATTCCTGTGAGCACACAACTAGACATTGCAGCACAGCATCATCTCTTTATGATGGGTCGAAATGGCAGTAACATCAAACATATCATGCAGAGGACTGGTGCTCAGATCCACTTCCCTGATCCTAGTAACCCACAGAAGAAATCCACTGTCTACCTCCAAGGCACAATTGAATCTGTCTGTCTTGCTAGGCAATATCTCATGGTAAATGCTTTCAGTGAAACTTGCTTGAAAAAATGCCAAATTGTAGCAAGTATGCTCATTCTGCACTTATTTATGAGTCAAATATAAGTTAGATGCTTAGAGAGGAAGCATCACTACTCGCATTGCAAGAAGGTGATTCTGCTGTATGCTCTGCTTTTGCAAAAGACTTGTGAATATTAGTAGTTAGCTAAAATATTTCTAATCTCTGGTGTCATGATTTGAAAATGACCTTGATAAAATAAATACAGCATAAGTAATTCACATCTGCAATAACAATATGCTTCTGAATGAAGGGCAGATTTTTGGAGGGTTTTGTTCTTGGGTAGCGGGTTTGTTTTGCCAACCTGCCTTTTCCATGTTTGTCAGAGAAGTAGATTTCTTTTCAGAGGAAGTAACAGGAATTTCTTAGTTCCTATATAGGTGAGTTTTCAAGGAAACTGCGGAACCATAGGAAATAATTACTCATTCTGTAGTCTTAAATTCTTGCTAGTGTCATAGTCTCAATATTACAAGACCTGTTAGAATAGCTCTGGGGATAAATGTTATTAATACAGATTCTTTTTTGTATTGGTCTTTAGGCTTCACAGGAGCCTTTAGGCATTGTTGTAGTACTAATGTTTGTATATCTATGGATATTTACAAATAACACATGAGATGATTGGACTCAAATCTAATTCAAAACTGTTATCAGGATAAACCACAATACCATTCATATCCAGAAGTCCGTATCTCTTACATTGCACTGTGCCTTGATTAGAGTGGAAAACAAAAGCATGGTGTTACACCTGTATTCATGATTATTATTTTCTAGAATTCTATGGTCTAAAAATGGTAAGAGAGGCCTTTATGCTGTACATTTCCTTGGTGAGTTGTAAGTAGTATTTTTCTGGAGGGTCATGAAATAGAAGGAAATGCAAACAAGCTGTCATAAGAAAAAGTACACCTTTACTCTAGAAACTTAGAATTATACAAGGGCTGTTTTTTCTTAATGTCAAAGATTGACTTAATCCCAAACACATCAGTACAATTTAGTATCCCCCATCTCATCCACTGTATCACCCTTAAGAAACTATACTGACCAGGAGACTGTCTGTTTCAACTTACAGGCATTACGTGTCCTGAAGCTATTGTTTCCAGCTTTGTTTGTAAAACGAGTATTAAAAGCAAATTTTGCAAAGAGGGAATATATATTTTTTTAATCATAAAAATTTGAAATCAGGAGGGAAAAAGTGACTTACCTGATAAGAATTTACTTTAAATTTCCAACTTGGTAAAAGCAGTATTTTTCAGCTTCAGATAAAGAAAGGATAATGCAACCCATGCTAATACCTACATGCTGCAGCCATTGTCAGCTGGTTTTAAAGTTAATTTCACTTTTTAATTTTTGGGCATTGTTCAGAGGAATAAGATCTTTTTTGTGTTCTGGAGTCATTTACTGCAAGGTGGGACTGTATATAATGCCCTTCTTGCCATGGTCACTGTTATTGCCTCCTGCCAACTCCTCTGATGCAGTTAGAATAATAGCTGATGCTGTTTCACAGCTAGGTAACAAGTGTTCTATGGGATTGAGAGGGGTTTTAAGAATGGTGATTTCGTCTCTGCAAAGCTCTTAGAAATAGCCATCTAGAAGCATCTGAACATCAGTACCATGGAAAGAAATAATGCTTTTTCTGAACTTCTAAGTTGTGATTGTAATTCTCATAAAAGACTAAGTCTGAGCAAGAATTTACAATGTTAACAGAGAACACAATGCAGTGCATAGATACCTTGCAGTAGAACAAGTGATGTTTTAATGCTGTCTTCAAAAATTGCGTAGCAGTATACCTAAATGCAAACTTTTAATATCAACCAGTAACTAATTTGAGAAAGCTATGAATTCTAAGATGTATGAACTGTGAATAGCCCCTATCTCTGATAATCATTGCAAGTCTGCTTCTAATCATCAGCATACGGCTTGCAGGAGTGTATTCAATGTTATGATTAAGGCAATACTCATAGCAGTGATGAGGGCAAGTTGTAAAAGGAAGAAAGACTTCCTAGTAATTTGAAATTAAATACTTATTTGAGCAATAAGGGTTTGGTGTCATGTTGAAAATGTTCTTATTCTGTATCTAAGGCTGGATTGGATGGGGCTTTGGGCAACCTTGTCTAGTAGAAGGTGTCCCTGCCAAATCAGGGGGTTTGGAACCAGATGATCTTTCAGGTCTCTTCCAAACCAAACCACGATTCTGTGGAGGTGCCTTGCTCTAATTTTCCTTAACTTAAAATTATATTTAAATTTGGGAAGTACTGTGTAGCTGTAGGAGGTACTGTTGAGAAGTCCTATTTAAAGATAAAATAATAATGGACTAGTGGTCTGAAGAATAAATACTCCCATTTGTTGCTTTTCATTCTGAAGCAAAAGCAGCAAACTGATTAAACAAGGCCACTTTCATGAATGTATCTTACTGCATTTTTTTCCCGTAATACGTACTATGCCATTTATTTTATTGTGAATCTAAAATCACAAAAACTAGGATTTATTATTTTCCTACTTATACTCTCTATTTTTTGTTGTTTTATTACAAGTAGCAACTTAATAATTTCTAGATATCCGGTGGCCACTGAGTTTTAGTTTTTTTCATGGGTTGGGGCTTTTTTGGGGGACTCTTTTGTAGTACTTACAGTTTCAATATTTCAAGCATTCAGAGATGTCATCCATACCACTGGAAAATACTTATCTAGCTGAACTAAGACTGGGGAAGAGAAAGATGGAAGACTTGGGCAATGGTGACTTACAGAGACATTTTCTCAGAATTGTGTTTCCATATCTCAACCGTACTTTAAAGTGAGCCATTGGAGTATATGAGAGTCCTGCTATCAATTCCTGACACTGTTTTGTTCAGATTTAATAGGCAATAGTGGTTTCTAAATTTGAACCATGTGGACTCTCTGAATCTGTATAAATAGCTATTGCAGAGTGCATATAGACTGATTGGAATGTCAAATGTTCAATAAATTGTTTTGCCCTTATACTGGCAAACTGCGTGTTCAGAATCCCAGGGTAGAAATATACACTTGTATTCTTGCATACAAGGAAATGGCTCTACTTAAAATTTCATCTTTGATACTTTTTCAGAACTTACTGTATTATGGTGTATTGTGTTATAACCTGTTTCACCTTACTGCTAGCATTTTCATGGGAAATAGGCAGATTACAAGTTTTATGAGTTTTTTTTTTTCTACATTTTCAGGGTTGCCTTCCACTTGTGCTCATGTTTGATATGAAGGAAGAAATTGAAGTAGAACCACAGTTTATAACACAGCTAATGGAGCAGTTAGATGTCTTCATAAGTATTAAGCCAAAGCCAAAGCAACCAAACAAGGTTGGTGAAAAGCTAATACATTCTTTTTAGGCTTTCATGTCAGCTTTTCAGAGCAGGTGAGTTTGACACATGTGATCCTCCTCCCTATCTTAATGGATCATAAACTTGGAAAAGGTATTTATTTTTCTGCATGAAATGCCAGTTTAAAGCCTACAACAGCTCTCCTTAATTGCAATTTGACTTTCATTAAATATCTGAAAATACAGGCATTAGCTGTTATATGGAATATACTGATAAAAGAAAGAAATTATGAGGGAACAAATTGTATCTGATTAGAACTACTCCTGATTTCTTTGTAAAGAAATCAGTCTTAAGTTGCAGTTCCCCACTTAACTGCACTGTTCTTTAGCAGTCAGAATTAAACACACACAAAATATAAAGCCCAAAAAAATCCCAAAACAAAAGAAAAACGCTAAATAATATGTCTGAGAAGTCTGACACTGTTCTATGCAAGATGTTGAAAAGAACCATGAGAAACAGAATTACAAAATACTTCTAATGGGAGGTGTTCATTTGTACAGTATTTGGGTGAGTATAGATAGGCAACTCGGTTACCTGCTTTGTTTTACGTAATGCTGTAACAGACAAAAAGTTCAAAATATGTAATGAGTATTCCATTCTGTGTAAGAATATATGAAATCTATACAAAGAAACATTGTGTAGAGAATGTACAAGAAGGAAATAATGGGTTTTGTAATTTAATTTTGCAGGTATTTTTTCTCAGATATCTATGAATTTCTTAGCTGTATTTAATATGAAGAACTTTTTGTCCACTTTGAGGTATAGACTTCAGCTAATAGAAGATAAGATTTTAAATGGTGATTCACTTCTCTAGATCTTGGTGCATTTACAATTAAGTATATCAGATAGCACCAAGGTGCAGTAATTACTTTTCTTACACAGAAAGGTCTTTCATCTTTCTCAGTCAGGTGCATATAAAATCCTTAAACCAACTATTAAAGCCAACTAAGGGACATTATCTCATGCTGTCTCATACTGCTATATTGCCAATAGCCATGAAGAGAGTATGAAAGGGTTGTGTGTTGCATATCCATGTCATATAGTTGTTACTCATTGGTTTTAATTTTTTGTTGTTTTGTTGTTTGTTTGGTTATTTTTTTTCTTTCCCTACAGTCTGTGATTGTAAAAAGTGTTGAACGAAATGCCTTAAATATGTATGAGGCACGGAAATGTCTCTTGGGACTTGAAAGTAGTGGAGTCACCGTAGCATCAAATCCCTCTATCTCGTGCCCTGTTGGTCTGTCTTGTCCTGGCTTGGATATCTTGTCCTCAGCAGGACTAGGACTCACTGGGCTTGGTATGCATTATAGTATCTCTCTCTCTCTCTCTCCATATATATATATATACATATTTTTTTTTTTATCTTGTTTGAAACTCAGTTCAGTTGTACTAGAAAAAAGGACCAGATGTGTGTTTTGCATAAGGAATCATGTTAAAGCATTGGAGAATTCCAAAAGCATCTGGTCTTTCAAGGACTTGTTGCTATAAAACTTCCTCCAAGACTTTTGTAATCAGGTGTGTGACTCATCTCTGGAAAATCCTCTAAAAGCTTATAAACAGCTCGGCTGAAAGTGAGAAGAAGGGGAAAGTACAGCTGGAATAGGGTGTTACTTTTGCAACTTAGGGAAGCATCATTGTCAAATTAAATACATATCTTCTTTAATATTGTGATGTCTTAAACTGTCCTGAATTGGGTAGGTACTTAAAACTCTTCACAGTACCATGACAGTTAACACGGCTAGCACACATTTCAGTTCTGGCAGTATCTTGCTATAATTGTGCCAACAGTATACATCTTACTTACCAGTATGAAATTTAGGACAGAAATATATAAGATTTCTATCTTAATGTAATTTTATAATATGTAGTCCAGACTTGGAATTAGACCTTTAATTTCAAGCTCTGGAAGTTCCCTATTGCCAGAAATGTATAGAGAACCAAACAGTCCCAGAGGAACTTGATCACAAATCCTGACACTGGTCCTCATGTAACTCAGAGTTCTCATATAACCACTGTGCTCCTTGTGACCTGCCATCCAGGAGAGCTGCGCAATTCCATGTCACATGTGTTCTTGGGAGTCACATGGGGCAAGTGTTTGTGCCACTTGACTGTGGTTTTTAATGCTGCTTTTGTGAATGTTCTTGTCATGCCTGCACTTTGGAGTTGGCTTTTTAGCCTCTTCAGAGTATGGTGCTGAACTGCCTTATGAAAGCTTCAACATGAAGAGTTGGCTTGAGGAAATGCTTTTGGAATAAACAATGCATTTGAGGGATGATTTGAAGTCACTATTGAAGGTGCAAAAAAGAATTTAATAGTTCTTAGTATGGGAGTACTGTTTCATTCATATGAGCTTCTGAGAAGATTGTCTTGAAATAAAAGTAAGGTTCTGTAGTGCAGTTGCTTTCTTTAATGCTTCTTTTGAAAAAAAAATTGACAGAATAGAGGGGATACAAAGAGACGGTGACGCTGAGAAGCAGTTGGTGCAAACTCTGTTATGACAATATTGAGTCCAGTAGAAGGACATCAAAGATGTTCCAGTTCTTGTATATGTAGTTTCTAGTTTAAACATTCTTAATGTACTTTGTCCACCAAGTTAACAGCAGGTTTAATGTTAAAATTTGCTTGTAAAATACATACTAGTGCAATTTAGTGGGGTTTTGTTTGGTTTTAATTGGTACTTTTGTGAAGTATGTTCTTTACGTTTTAGCTAAACATTGATTTGCACAATTTTCTGCAGGACTTCTAGGTCCAACAGCCCTCTCAGTGAACACATCAACTGCTCCGAACTCTCTGTTGAATGCCCTTAACACTTCTGTTAGTCCATTGCAAAGTCCAAGCTCAGGCACACCTAGTCCCACGTTATGGGCAACATCTCTTGCTAACACAAGTAACACAGGTTGGTAGATGTTAAATGTGAATTGAACTAACTGGTCAACACTAAGTCATTAGAATGACAATTGAAAAGTTTGGAATCATTAATTCTTTAGAACTATAATAATTCCAAAATTTATCTTAAAACAGGCAAATATATTTTTATGTATAAGTTATAATCTAATATAAACTTAATATATGCTGTCACATGCAATGCTTTCATCTTATATAATATAGAAAACTGTTAACCTACAAAGTAATGGTTAGATAAAGCATTATGGTTTTAGCAGTTCTAGTGGAAACTTGTTTAGTGTTGTATCAAGGCTACACAATGATAGAGATTTTATATAGAGTACTACGATGCCTGAGAAAGTTAAATGAGAAACTTAATCAGCACATGACCAAATTTTGTTACAGGTTTTTCTGCTATTCCACACCTAATGATACCATCCACTGCCCAAGCAACCTTAACAAGTATTCTGTTGTCCGGTGTACCTAATTATAGTCAAAATACTCCATCTCCACCACCAGGCTTGACTCCTGTTGATGTCCACGTTAATGGGATACGATCAGAGAGTAAAAAAGGCTCACCCTCTTTAAATGGTCATGTGAAGGTAAGTGGTATTTTCTCCGGAGAACCAGATTTGTTTGTGAGTACTCTACTAAGAAAATTGCCGAGAAAACCAGCTATGTTAGTAGATTATTAAACCTGTTAAGTTTAGAAATAAACAGTTCTGTTGTCAAAATAGAACTCAAAGGTGGACAAATGGAACATTCAAACATATTGTTCTCCTCTGTTGCAAATGAATTTCTTCTTTTCATGCTCAGATTGAAAAGAGAAATTCTTTCAATATTTCCTTAAGCAAAACAATCATGTTAGTGATTTTTGACAATCATTTCAGACCTCAAATATCAAGTATGCTTCACTGTCTGCCACATCGCTTGGAGAGAATGTGTTGAGCGCAAACCACAGTGATCCGGTAAGACAAAAAAGTACTCATGGTGCCTCAGAACAAGTAGCTTCCAAGTCAAATAGCGCAGAAGGTAAGATTTTGACATTTATTCTTTTGTTTGTGGAATCTATGTGCAGTTCATGAAACATATGTAAATATATTGCTTGTACATTGGTTTTGCAGCTGTGTTGAAGGGAAATGTCACTGGATCTCCCAGATTTGTTAAAGGAGTAAACGGAAGTTGTAGTAGCTGAGCTGTGCAGTTAATAGAAACAGCTTAAATAAATGTAACTGCACCTGTAGCAGTCGTTCATTTGGGTTGTGGTTTTTTGTTTATTTGTTTGGGATTTTTTTGTTTTTGTTTTTTTTTTTTTTTTTTGGGGGGGTGTCATAATTCCCTAAGAGCAGAGGGAGATAATCTTTGAAAATTTTAATGTTTTACAGCAGCTTAACTTCATTGCTTGAAACAGTCTCAAATAATGTTGTAACTATTTATTTCTATTTTCTTTCTAAACAAAAGGAAATAATGCCTTTGAAAAGGCTATGCAAAAAGTTGTGTAGAACAAACTTGGATGATGCTGGCAGATGGAATATATTTGTATGTTTTATAACAGCATTTAAGTTATGTTGCATTTTAGAAGCTAAAGGAGCTAACAAATCGTTCTTGTCATTCTTGAAAGGAGAAAAAGCCAATTTCCCTTCACACTTGAATAAAGGCTTTGTTGCATTGCAAATACTGTTCAACAAGGGGATGCTCTTTTATTAAGAATTGTGGTCATTTGAAATACTGATTTGAATAAAAGGCACATTTCCCAATTAAGGTGACAAATACTTGTAAAAATTCACTGAAAAGATATTTGAATGTTATCTGAGCATCTGGTATGTTTTATTAAAACTGATATAAAATCAAATTTGTTCAAAATGCTTAGTCACTTCTGATTGTCGGTCATCAGAAAAGGAAAATACTTGGTGTGTCTGCTGTATTTATGAACACTAACACCTTTTTTATGCATCTGAACTTATATTTCTAATGACTTAACCTTGACTAAGTTATGTCTAATGAGTACAATAATTCTATAAGGAGAAAGAGCAGGTTTTGTTCTTTAGTTGTCATTCCTTCAGCAAGTTCACTAGAACATAAACAGGTTCTTGTTCATCTGTTCTCTTTATTGCCCTTATAGGTTGCAATGATGCTTTTGTAGAAGTGGGCATGCCAAGAAGTCCATCCCATTCAGCGAATACCAGTGATCTGAAGCAGATGATGAGCTCTTCCAAACAGGCGTGTGCTAAGAGACAAACCGTTGAATTACTGCAAGGCACCAAAAACTCTCACTTACAGTAAGTTAAATGTACAAATACTGGACCTTTTGCTGTGCAAAAATACTCAATTACCTTTTCGTAGGTAGAAGGGGTAGTTCAGACGTATGACTGATTTAAATTGGGCTTGATTATTAATTATATTAGGCATTAATATGCTTCCTCCGGTTTGTCTGATAATTGCAAATTTTTAATTCTTTCTATACATTTTTCTTTGATTTTAAAAAATAATAAATGCCTTTCCTCTTCCACAAAAGAGATGTTTTCTCAGATGCACTTTCATTACCTATTTCTAAAGGGTACATTTTTTTGTACTCTTCTTACTGGTTGCTTAGAAAACAATGCCTGACTGACAGCCTTTTCCCTTTTGTATGTACCTGAGGCTGTTTTCTTCTTAGAAAAACGATATTCAGGGCATAACAAAATGTTCTCAAAAACTTGTCTCAATGATTTTTGCTTGTTTGTTTTGGATTTTTTTTTAATGAGCCAGCATTGGGAAAGGCTCTTTTGAGTCATAATATGTCTTGGCAACACAGGTTTTGAGCTCAACGCAATGTTTTCTCTGATCTACTTTAAGCAGTGTTCTCATTATTCCTTTTGGGAACTGTTTATGGTCAGTCATTTGAGATGCATATTTTCTCTTGCCTCATTTACAGTATTAAAACTGTATCTATCTCATTAATTCTGCTCTCATCATTTAGAAATCCAAGGATTCCTGCAAACCAGACTCAGTTGTTTATATGTCAGTCAGTTGTTTGTATGTCTTGCCCTTTTTGTTGAGGCTATAGTGCTCAAAGTTTCCTTAGAGCATTTTTCTGTGTTACTGTACAGCATCAAAACATGATCACTTTGCTGTGAACTAAGAGCTTATACTGTAGTTGTAGAGTAGGCATAAAATGTGGCTGGTTTTTTTTCTTTTTTTGAAAGTAAAGATTACCTTAAGAGGTACTTTGGCATGTAGCACTGCAATTATTGAAGCTTTTAAAGCCTGTAGAACCCACTTTAACTTTCTTAGTCCCCATTATTCATTTCTCTTTATCCTGCTACTATCAGTCTGGTTAGAACTCCTGAACTGCTGGCCTGAGCAAAGTTGAACAGTATGAATTCACTGTATAGTGATTGCTTGTGGTAATTCCACATATCAGAGAGCTTGTCTAAATCTCTATGCCTTGTACTTGGTAATATAGGAAGCAGCAATTCATGCTTTGTTTCATGGGTGGAGAAACAGGTAAAGGGAAAGCTGGCAATTTGGAAATATTGCTGAAAACATTGAGATGTTTGTGCTGGCATTTCTTGAATTTTGCTGCCAGGCTTCTCAGGATAAAGCTTGATTTTCAAAATGGTATTGAATGTTCACTGCTTTATGAGACAGAAAGCTGGAGTTAACTCTTTGTTCCCCCAGTACCGCAGAGAGGCTGCTCTCAGATGCAGAGTTAAGTGCTTCTGAAAGTCCTATGGCTGATAAAAAGGCTCCTGGAAGTGAAAGGGCAGCAGAGCGAGCAGCAGCTGCCCAGCAGAACTCTGAAAGAGCACTACTAGCTCCACAGCCGTCGTATGTAAACATGCAGGTATGATTCCCTGAATAAAGCCAAATCTAGAGCAAAACTTCATAACTGCAAAGTGAAATTACCACAGAATATAAAGGTGGCTGTTGACTAATAGACTTACTTGCCATTACCATTTCAGTAACAGCATTTTCCAGTAAAGTTGTGAACACTTTCAACCGAAAAGACAGTTGTAAACTAAAAGTTTTAAAGACAGAAAAGCCCTTATGATCGTGTTGAATAAGAAAAATTTAAGTACAAAATAAATTGGATATTAGTTAGCACAAGCATCATTTCTATGGAAAAAAGAAAAAAAAAATCTTATATTATTGCTTTGAGAACAGCAAATTAGATCTACAAAAGATATTTTCTTTAACCTTTCATAAGCAGTATCAACACAATTTTTTTCCAATAGCTTCAGGTTCATATACAGGGGGGTTACTGGAGTAACTACATTTGTTTTGCTTTACACACATGGATTTCTACATATTTCTGTCCCTGCCCATGGCAGGGGGTTTGAAACTAGATGACTAGAGTCCTTTCCAACCCTAACTATTCTATGGTCCTACTTTGTATTTTTTTCCTTGTACTGGTCCTACTCTAACTACAACCTACTAGAGACTAAGTCCATGTTACTGCATACGTCTCCTAAAGAGAGAGACCCCTTTGTCTGCATGCAGTAGGATCAGAGCAGTTGTAAATATAGATCTGTGTATAGGCTAACTAGACTGCATGGAGCAGTGGAACAAGATTGTTAGTGTTTTGCAGCCTTTTTCTGTAGTTATTAATCTAGTTGTTTCATATTTAGGCTGTGCTTCAGGATAAATACTGCTTTTTTGTACTGTTGTGTTTATTTAGACTTGTTATCCTGTCATTTAAAAAGTGTAAGTTTTTTAAAGAGGGCTAACTAAACTTCAAATCTTTTTATTTTTATAGGTAGTTCAAATAATAAAGGATTTTAATTCTCTCAAAACTGAAATTCTTTTTCTTTCAGAAGATGACTGTGTGTGGAATTAGACTTGAAAGATTATTAAACATAACTCTGGTGACTAGATTTGCTGTTTGAGATAATATATTTTGTACTTTTGAGGAATGTTTAAATGCTAAGAACAGATAATCAAGGATAAAGTATGCTTGGAAAATGTCTTACTGAAAAAAAACAAAGCAAAATTCTGGCTAAAAAGTTTGTAAATACTGCTGCAGCCTCCTTCAAAAGGATATCAGATAGTTAATTAAAATCTGTTATCTGTATTTAAATGGATGCTTTTACTAAGGCTCAAACTGGACTAATGTCAAATTATTGTGTAGTACTTCAGATTTCTCCTAGATATACTCATTGGCCACTTTCAAAACCATTGTTTTTACAAGAGCTGAGTACTGGAATGGCATTCATTCAGAATGACAATTAAAGCTATCTTCTGCATGTTTACTTTCTAGGCGTTTGACTATGAACAGAAGAAGCTACTAGCAACCAAAGGTATGGATAAACAGTGACTTCTGAAGTTTAGTACATGGCTGCAAGAATTTTCTGAACTTTCAGTTTGGCAATAGATTATTAAGCTAATCTAAAGCTTACGTTTGTATTATGTAATTTTCATGTTTCAGAAGTCTCTTAATACCAACATAGTATAAAACACAGTAAAAACAGCTTGCAGATGGAATGCTCTCTGTGCAAGTGTATCCATATGGAAATGATCTGTGTTGGTTTTGTTTTTTTTCCGGGGGTTGCTGGGCTTTTTTTTTTTTGTTGAGTTGTTTTGTTTTTGGTTTTTTTTTTTTTGGTTTATTTTGTTTGCTTTGCTTGGGGTTTTGTTTTTTGGTTTGTTGGTTGGTTTGTTTTTGTCTTTAGGTATTTTTTGTTTTTTGGGGGGGGGGGTTGTTTGGTTTGGTTTGTTTTTCTTTTTTTCAGAAACTTCATAGCTATAATACATGATTTTATTTGGACGCAAATTAAATTTTTAGATGTTTGCCTTATTGCCAAATTTGCTCTTTACATTGGGGATAAATTAATCCGCAGAATTGATGAGGGACTTAAGCATAGCTTTAGCCCGAAATAAAATTTGAAACTCCCCTTTCTGAAACAGAAAAATCACTTGGCTTCCTTGCAGCCCTACGGGGTTTAACTGTATTCTCACACAGTAAATGCCTTAAGGATAGGATTCAAGCATGTAGCAGGTGGAAGTTTTTAGAATTCACTCTTTGGTGGATTGAAGTCCATTTGCATGCAGGACTTTGGGATTAAGGTTGAGATGATTTACTAATTTCTCTTTTTTTTTTTCTTTTTTTTTTTTTTTTAGCTATGTTTAAGAAGCCAGTTTTAAAAGAAGTAAGGACTCCAACAAATACATGGAGTGGTTTGGGATTCTCTAAATCTATGCCTGCAGAAACCATCAAGGAACTAAGGAGAGCAAATCATGTATCTTACAAGCCATCTATGACAACTACATATGAGGTATAAAATGAGTGGAAATTTAAGTCAAGTGAATGATCCAGTTGTTTCTCTTGAGAGATATCTAACTTTTCTAAAAGCAAGTCTTGCAGATAGAATTTTTAGCTTTCTTTTTGGGGTCCAAAATATTTTGTATGGTAAAAAATGTTAATATTAAGGTATATAGAACACATTCAACTAAACACACAATTATACCTGTTTTATAAGTCTTACACTAGCTTCATTAGGAGTCTGCTCCTGATAATATATTTGTTTAAAGAAACCTAACATATAGGACCAAATGTTTCAATTGTTGTGGACAAGTGGTAGAAATTTTGTAACCTAATTAAAACATTGTATATATAGAGAGGAACTATATGATGTGAATCACCACATGATGGAGCAGAATGTTCGAATAAGCTTATCTTCTGTTGATAAAGCTGTAGAATTGGAAGAGTTTTCTCTATTTGCATCATTCACTGGGCTCAGAAATTTCACAGGGAGAAGGCAGCCACAGGTCCAGCAGGTCTCTCTAGAATCCCGCCATAGGAATCTTGCAGGGAATTTGTTCCTTTCTTTTTCAGAGGTGCTCTGAATTGCTTTATGGTGCCTTTACCTGCTGCAATCTTTCCTAGA
Organism: Forpus xanthops; assembly: GCA_032466535.1. Classification (NCBI taxonomy): domain Eukaryota; kingdom Metazoa; phylum Chordata; class Aves; order Psittaciformes; family Psittacidae; genus Forpus; species Forpus xanthops. The sequence goes on along the minus strand of JASSUY010009415.1, from coordinate 69,325 downwards.
TTCCATAGAGACACCTTTTTCCTTATTTCTGTCCTACTTACATAAAACATAAATAGTATATTTCTTCAGGAATGGGACTTCATGCAACTCTTCTTTAGGATGTATGTAACTTTTAATGCAAAAGAAGGATTCAACCATGTTAATAATATACCTTGGTGTTCCCCACTTGACATCTGAACTTTTTGTGTCATTCAACTATATGTAATAGGTTTGAATATGCATAATATATGCAAATTATTTTAATACAGATAATGAGGTTTCAGGAGTAGCTAGGAGGAGAGAAAAAACTACAGCCAAAATCTGTGAATCATTTGGGGCTTTTTTGCATGCTTTTCTATACTGACTGACTGGGGGTGGGTTTTTTCCCCCAGGCTGTGATGGTCTTCTGTAAGACTTACATTCAATTCCTGCTTTTCTTCATTTGTTGAGTTATAAAAAACATAGCTCACATCTTCAGGTCTTGGCAATACTTCATTGGTGTCAATTTTCCTGAATAGCAAAGAAGATTGCTGCCTTCTAAGTTGTGCCTTTTTTTTTTTTTTTTTTTTTAATTGAAATCTGGTGCAAGTGTATAAAATTAACTTGGTCATTTGGTTACACAACTTTTATTCATGTAAGTGTGTGGTATCAATAATGTTAATCTCATTTCAGATACAATCCCCCCTAATTCCATACTTAACTGCTGCTGTCAGCGAATACCATTCTCTTGGTTTGGGACATTCAGATTCACAATAATGAAAACTGATAATTAGTACCTTATAAGAATACAAAAATTTGTTTAAAAAGAAAATATGAATTCACAAACCAGTGTGGGATTATTGTTGCTGTACTGCGTACAGTAGTCTTGTTAAGTATATTGTACTTGTTCCAGTTGCCTTCAGATACTCTGTTATGCTCTCTTCCCTCTGAAGGGGTGTAGTTGGTAGACTGCTTTGTCTAGAATTCATCTGGGAATTTGATAGGATGGTGTGTTTTGAAACAAACTTGGAAATACTGAGCAAATTATTTTGAAGCATAATTTTTAAATGACTTCTGCTTAAAATCTGTAAACTGCAAATGTTTTAAGCACACCTGCTGGTTTTGTATCCAGTTTGTGATTATTTGACTACTGATCAGATGCCAAAAGAATGTTTGCAAGCATTTAAGGCTGGGTTTTTTTAACTAAGCTGCTTCAAAGAAAACATCTGAGTCACAATAAAACTTTTGTTTACTGCCCAAATTCTCTTTTTGTGAATTCCAGGGTTCATCAATGTCTCTCTCTCGATCCAACAGTCGGGAGCACCTGAGAAATGGCAGTGAATCTGATAACTGGAGAGACCGTAATGGGCTTGGACCAACAGCTCATAATGAATTTGTCTCTTCAATTGGCAGCCCCAAGAGAAAACAAAATAAATCAGGTAAATTTCTTGACATCTTATTAAAAAAAAAAAAAAAAATCATATTGATATCAATGAATATTTATTTGAATGCTTTTTGGCATCACTAGGGATTTAAATTACCAACAACTATGAAATAAACTACTTTTACAAATTGAAAAGTGAAAGCATATGCAGGATTGTATAAGATGATATACAAATAATGGTTCAAAAGGAAAACTTTTAAGGAAATCCTTTAAATGTTAAGACATGCTTACTGAAAGCTCTTTCCTGTCTTGGAAAGGGATTTTCAAAGTTTACTGAAATTAGACCTATATAAAAGCTTATTTCTAGACTATCATTGTTCTGTTCTGTTACCAATAGAACAGCCAGGTTTTTACTGGGCTATTTCCTGCTCCCTGTTGAAGTCATAATCTGTGCTGATACTGAATTTTAAAGCATGATTCTCTTTATGGTGATAAAAAAAGACTATCCGTATGTTTGGCATGACCTAGCACATGATTTTAAACACTGGTTTCTGTGGACATAGGTTATAAATTTTGTAATTACTTTTTAAATAATTGAAACTTAAAAATTAAAATTTTACTAAAGTTGACTTTTTTGAAACTTTCTTTTTCTTCAAAAAAAATCCTTAATATATACCTTTCTGAAAGAAGGAAATGGAGGTAGAGAATACTGGGCTATATACTGAGTGCACTATGGGGAAACAATTACTATGTCTGTTCTTACTTTTTTTTGTATTACTTTTCTTACAAATGTGAATTAAAAGTAAAGGTGAGATTAGCTGCTAAGTACACAGCTAGTATAAGGTGGACATCCAAAAAAGACCTTCAGTTAGAGAAAATATTCATGGTTAGTATACTTTTTAAAATCAGGAATAATTACATGTTAGTTCAGCTGTAAATGGCTGCATACCATACTTTGCATACCATAGAACAAAAGAGATAAAAAGTTTATTCAAAATTGAGCCATTAGGGCTTCCAGATAAATTGGACAAAAATAGAAGCTCTAGATTAATCAAAATAAATAAGGATTAAAACTGTATTTACATACGCATTAAAAAAAAAATGAGAAAAGTGAATACATTGGCTGTAGGGGAAGCTGTTCTGCAGCAGCTGTAGCTTTCCCAGAGTATGAAATGCGTGGAGGAGGGACAAAAGAAATAGCTATGAGTTTCACGTGCAGATGTAGTTACCTTAATGTATCAGTGCCAAGGTACTAAAACTTAAGTCTTCGTTGCTACAGTTGCATAGTAATGTTGAATGTCTGTTTTAAAATAAAGCTTCCTGAGTGCACCAGTAAGTAGTTCTTAATAGTCAATTTTCAGTACATGACCTTGTATCATCTGCCCTGAATTTCTGTTCAGGCTTTTTTGTTATTATCCTCATGTAATAGAAGAAAAAGTGGAACACTGCTGCTTAAAGTCTAAAAAATCATTTTAGTTATTGCTTCATGTATCAAACTTAATGTTCACGTTTTCAACATTGAATGGTTAACTGTATTTTAAAGCTTTTTCCAAAATGGAGGTAAGCTAAATAGAAATTCTCCAAACTCCGTAAATCTTATCCCAAATGCTTTTGTCCAGTTTATGCCCAGAAAATAAAAAATGTAGCATAAACAGTTGTGAAAAAGTGGTGGTTTTCACATCATGTTGGTGTTTGATAGTGAAGGCCTTAGCGGAAGTCTCTGGGGCAATCTTAATTTTACTCACCTTGGAAAGTATCCTCTGCCTCCTACGAGCCTCTTATGTATCCATTGTTGTTCTTTCCTGTGTCCATAGTGACAGAGAGAGCACTCACAGCAGCCCCATTTGCACAAATGCCTGATACACTCCCTGGCAGCTATCATTTTCTTCCAGCATGAGGAAAAATAGGAAAAATAATTCAGAGCAATGAGTAGGCACACACCTAGGATAGGGATTGCACTGCTAAATCAGGTTTCTTGGGGTTTTTGAAGGAACTTTTTTTTAAGATATACCTTTTAGATGTGCAATTTAAGATTGTATAGAGATCCAATTTCTAGTTTGTGTTTTATAAAACTATTGCCTTTATTATTTTTGTCTGTATTATACTAAAATACTTGCCAAATCATGTAGCTGCTATGTAGTTCCTTTACCAGGAATTGCTCCAGCATGGTTTTCTCTTCATCCAGACCAAAAAGGGCTGGTTGCATTTGTGTGCAGTGGTGTTTTCCAAAATATTCAACAGAAAATTGGAGAAGCCTTAAAAGGAGGAAAAGCAACAGCATCTCTTGTATTTCTTTCCCTGTATGGGTTCCTGACTTGTATCCATGTGACATTTTTATAACGTGATTTTATTGCTTAAAAGACCTACCAGATTATCTTTTCATAGAAAACAAAAACTTTGCTTTGTTTATCTCAGACCACTGAGAGGCTTTTTTTCTGAATAATAAACATTTAAATGTTTTGTTCATTTAAAAATCTAACTGAATACAACACTGATATGACAGAAAATTGTGCACTTCTATGATGTGTCTAAAAAGTGCACTTCTTCCCTTTCAGCTGAACACTATCTCAGTAGCAGTAATTATATGGACTGCATTTCCTCGCTGACAGGAAGCAATGGCTGTAACTTGAACAGTTTGTTCAAGGGATCTGATCTACCTGAGTTGTTCAGCAAACTTGGCTTGGGCAAATACACAGACATATTCCAACAGCAAGAGGTTAGTGTTCATTCAAAAGACACCTTTGTGTTTGCAGCATTTTTTCCGGCAGTATTCTCTTGACCAAAGACACTAAGAAGTCTGCTTAGTGACAGGATTTTCATGAGCTGTTCTTTCAAAGCTGTATCATACATCTTTCAATTTCCAGACAGCCAGCCTGGACATGAGTACTATAAACTTTCCCTGTACACAAGTTGACTGACTTTGACTTCCACTCCCAACTGAGAGATATGGTCAGTCACCTGTGTGATTTCCTCCTCTGCACTAACTAATTTCAGTGTAATCTAAGTGGTAGTATTTCATATCCGCAGAATATTATATAGCTAGAGTCAACTTTGTTACCTGCAGATAATTTATGCCAGTGACAAATTCAACTGTGTTACAAAAGTACAGCAAGCCCAGCTGCAAGGCATACAGGCTTAGAGTCCCTGAGCTTGTTCTGAAAGCACTGTTGTATGTGGGAAGTGCATGTGTCACACTGCTAGAATAGGGTCTACTAAGGAGCAAAACAGAGGTCCGTGTGTGTTGTGTCAGTATTTCATGTGGTACAGGGGATGACCATAGTTAGATTTGGCATATTCCTGTGTTCTGGACCCATATGTCTGCTTTTTGGACCTTTATCGGCAGTGGAATTGGCACCAGTTACTGGTCTCGTATTTTCACCTGTATGTTTTTTCCTAACAGACTACACAAAGTGGGTTTTTGCACAGATTGACATGTCATTGAGAACCATGAACATGTTCATGAAGTGTAAACTCCAAGAAGATCTTCTATTCATATTGCTTGAGTTGCTTTGGTATGTCAGTACTTAGCTTCAGGTTTGCTTCCATGAGACAAAAAGTCTGCACCAGGGCACATTCAAGTGTGTGCTACACTATTTCAGGCATACACATGAGGCAAGCTTGTACCTTCTCCTGCACACTGTCACTTATGTATATGCCCTCAGAGAATTGTCCTGAGTCCACTCAAGTGTATTGCTGCTGTCTCTGCCTGGGGGCAGTTTCCTCCTAGTATCTCCTGTCTCTAATCACGCTGCTTAAGTGCTGTAGAGTCAATCTTCAATCTGAACAGATCAAGCTGTGTCTCAATACTGTGTACGATTCATCAGGTTTATCTTCTTTACACCCTTGCATGTTCCATAAGGCCCATATTGTCCAGTCATTAATCCTTTCCTGTCATCTTAGCCACTCTCGTAAAAAGGCAAGATGTCTGTTGTTTCTAATGCATGATGGCTTTTGTTTGATAGGTGGGTTTTTGGTTTGTTTTTTCTTACCATAAGAGTTGCTGCTTACGTGTGAGATGAGTCAAGTAGTTTGGCCAGAATGAAATTTCTGTTATGTTTCTGAATTGTACTGAGAGCAAAAAAGACCCTAAACATACATGGTTGTGTGCACTTTGGAATGGTTTGTGCTATAACTCAACTGTGCCACCAATAGTTGAGCAATCAGCCTCTGCTAACCTACTGTACCCTGAAGCACCTACCATATCTACAGGCACCACATGCCTGGCTATTCCCAGGTACATTGTAGCAACTGTTGTAAACACTTGAAATCTCAAGTCAGAGAAAAATCATTGAGTGATCTTTAGTGCTTTTCTTAAGCTGCTCACTTTTTATTTGTCAGAAGTGTGGAGTAGCATATTGAGTAACTATGAGAAGAAGCCACTAGATAGCAATGATTGCAGTTTACATGCAAAGAAAAGGTTGGCAAAGTAACTGTAAAATACTGTAGGAAAATACCTGAAAGTATTCTGAACAACATTTATGGCTTGCTGCTTTTGGGGAGAGACTTGTTTTGCATCATTTTCATATTTCTTTTTACTCTAGATTGATCTGCAGACATTCCTTACTCTTACTGACCAAGATTTGAAAGAGTTGGGAATTACCACTTTTGGCGCCAGAAGAAAGATGCTGCTTGCAATCTCTGGTAAATAACACGTTATCATTAATTGATTTTAAGTATCACTTATATTCTTTTCACTTGAGTTGTGTGTTTGTAGTTTGCAAAGTATCTTGGAAGGACTGAAAAATGAGAGTCTAGTGCACAGAGGTCATTTTGGCTTGACCCTCATCAGAAGGTGCTTAAAAGCAGGTTATGTAGAGCTTTCAGATTAACAATAATAAAATTTCAGTAAGAATAATAAGATTTCAGTAATATTTAAGTTGCATAGTCCTATGTTCCCTTGTAAAGTTAGACCTTGATAGAAAGTTTTTTACACAGCAGATTGTAAACTTTGTTTTATGTCCCAAAACTATGGGTCAAGAAGCTCTGGAATTCGAGGCTCTGCAGAGTCTCAGTGGCACTAGATTCCAGTCAGGACTGGCATTTTTAACCTTTATTGATTACCAGAGCAATCATCTTACTGGGAAAAACTGCCTGATTGGGGTGCCTTTGGTTTTGGTTTTAGGGCTTTCTGGGGGATTAAATTTCTTGCTTGGTTTTGCACATTTAAACAATGCATAAATTAGAGGGTTTTTGCCAGTTATAATAGAAAGAGAGATTAATATTATATAGAAGTGTTCTGTCATTGTCTAGGCAATGAATCTGTAGCAGAGGAAGAATTCTCTGCAGATACTTCATTGGAACATTAGAACATTTTTCTCCCAATTGCGTCTCCTGCTGATGCTGCCAGAGAAGATTTTTAATAAGTTTAAAATAGTGGCATAAAGAGCTTAAAATACAAAGTATGTAGTTCAGTAGCAATCATGAAAATCTATGTAATCTTTCAGTGATTTTTTTATCTATTGTGGAATTTGTTTACAATAGAAAAGTGAGGAAAGGAAAAGCATTTTGCATGAACAATTGCTAATATAAACTTAGGGTGCATGTGAGAGTGAGAGGTGAGCATCTTTTTTTTTTCTAGTAGTCCTTATTTAAACATTTTTCTAGTGTTGCTACAACAAAGAGTTGTGCTTCGTGAAATAAACAAGATGCTAAAAAGCTTTTCTGCCACCTCAGTTTACATCACATGGTTGTGCTGCAGCCATATGGTCTGTGTGCCTCTTAAGGAGAATTGCAGCCTTTGAATACTATAACATATCTTTTTAAAGTGTTTTAGTCAGATCAATTTGATCTAAAGCAATGTTACAAAATATTATCTACTCCACAGTATATCAGTGCAAATGAGAATTGCACCAAAAAAGATTGCATCCCGAGCAGCTTCTGAGTCTTTAGTTGGCACTCTTGCTATGCTGTTGAACTCATTAAATTGAACGAGAACTTCAGACATCTTCAGTTCATGCAGTTCTGTCTGAAATATCTTGTTTAAACAGAAGTTTTGTTTTTTGCTGAGATCAAAATATTAAAATTCACTTCTGATGAGAGCTTTTTTGTGTGTGTGTGACCATTATAGAACTGAATAAAAACCGAAGAAAGCTCTTTGACCCATCAAATATACGTGCCTCGTTCCTGGAAGGCGGAGCTAGTGGAAGACTGCCACGTCAGTATCATTCGGACATTGCTAGTGTCAGTGGTCGCTGGTAGCAGTTAAGGTGTGGCTCAGAAAGTCAGCTGTAAAGATGGACATGGCAATCCTGTGGACAGCCTTCACTGCACACCACCTCTGCACTTTGGGAGTTTGGGTGTCAAGGACCAAAGCATTTTGCCTGCACAATTCTGTACCAAAAGAACAGAGAAAACACATTTTGTTTGTTGTCTTTCAAACACCAAATGTGGGTTACTTGTTATTCATGTAGATTGGACAGAATTTGCAATAATAATAATATAGGGTTCTTTGTTTAGTATTTTATTACCTATAACTATAATGTATGCACTGAATTTTTACCTTGTTGAATGAAGGAAGAATCAAGAGCTGGGATGCCAAAGAGCATAGATTTTGGTTTTATCAAGATGGATTTTTCCTGATACTGCTTAAAATAATTATTGAGGTCTTTCTGCACTTTACATGTTCTGATTTCTTGTCCTGTGGAAATCTCTTTCATTTCCATATCAATTTTTATCTTGGCACTAATCAAATTTTTTTCAGGTGTTCCTACATTAAGTCACATCTCACTATAATGGTACTAGAAACTGGTTCCTCTGCAGATTTCCCCCTTTCCCCACCCCCATCTTCCAGTAGTTATCTGAAGAGATTGTTCCAAAATCAAGCCACTTGGTAGCGGACCAGTCCTATTATGCTGTTATGAAGCAGTGTAATGCTGCTTGCAATAATACTTGCCATAAAAGATGCAATGAAAGACCAAAATGGACTTTGCAATATTAACCCTTTGTAGTCACCGTATTTAACTGCTACCTGTTACGCTAAAAACTGTTTTTAATGGTTGTCTCAAAGAAAAGGGCTATTTTTAGTACCCTGCCACTAAACGATACTTATTTATGTCAGACTTTTATTTTTAGATTCTATACACCTACAGTACATACAGATTAAACTGATCTACTGCAGATTTATGGTAGAGAATGAAAGGCATTCATCAAACTAGAGCTCTGGGCTGTCAGTTTGATTAAATGGACAACTAATATAATTTGACAAGACATCACTGTTGCCATTTAATAAATGACACATATTACTTACATGACTATGCATGCAGCAATTAAGTGACCTATATAAAATGGGTGTAATAGCATCTGTTTTGTTCAATCTAGATTTGTAATTGTCAGCTGCAGAAGTGTTTGAAACACTAGAGATGAACTATTTCTGAAACAAGTTATGTTCAACAGAAAGAGTCCATATTATAAGTGGCTAGAGCTAAGTATTGCATTCTTATACTGTGAAAGTCCAAGTAATTTGGCAATATTATTTCTCTGTCTTTACAAATGTCTTGTTATGAATTTATGAAGGATTCTGATATAATGAAGGAATTCACAAAGTGCCTCTTTCTGCAATGCAATATGAATTTTCCAAGCATTAATTTGTTGAAAAGCATTCCCATGAGAAATATTGTGAATTACCTCTACTGTAATACATTATTTATGTTCAGTGTACAAGCCTTTTGAGATGGACATAAACCACTGTCAAGTGCTCTTAACAGAAGGCATTAGAATAACAATTACAGTAGTTGAGTTTTATGCAAAAATGGTGTGAGAACTAATTTTGACACTTTCATGGATTATTCTTTCTTGTAAGGTGAGAATACAAAATGTCTAGAGAAATTTGCACACAGAAAGGGAATTTAAAGGAACTATTACTTGAGGGCATAGATGATCAAGCAATAATATAAAGTCTTGTTGTGATTAGCAAAAAATAACTGCTCAGTACTCATTTCAGCCATATCGACTTAATGGTGTATAACTGGGTGACATTCCCTGTAGATCAGTATCAGCTACCTTCCTCTGGTTTTGAAGTTGTACTACAGATCTGAATGGATAAAGCCGCATCTTCTATGCACACCGTTGCTCACAGCAAAGTTACTCTGCTCAAATGCCAAAAGTCAGTATCCACTTGTCTCTGAAATATTTGTATGTATGTGTGTTACACGGGTAAGAGCAAGTTCATAGAAACCCAACTTCTAATTCTAAAACTACTTACACTTGTGCTTATTCCTAAGCATGTAGATAGTTCCATTCAGATGGCCTACTTATGTGCTTACAGATAAGCTGTCATTTAAATGTTTGCATTTCCAAGACCAGTGTTTGCAAATTGAATTATATTCATTCATGTTATTTTTATAAAATACTTTTAATAATTTCATAATAATGAAATAAATATTCAGCAATACTTTGTACGGAATTTTCTGCAACCCCTTCTTGCTTATTTTGCCTAAACTTAAAAGCTTCAAAACCCCTTTACACTCTTAGATTTATTTTTTTTTTTTTTTTAGTCTTTTATAAGTACATACTATGTATCCAGACAGTACTATACTCAGAAACTGATTTTATTACAGTATTAAGTTGATGTGGTCTTTTGCTGAGCAGTGCTTCTACACCAATGTGAAGAATTTCCCATTAACATTATCTTTCAATAGGGCTTCACACAAGAAAAGAGCACACTGGAAGAATAAAATTTCTCACTTATTTTGATTCCACAAAGGGAATATGACAGTACAGTGTACCGTATTGTTAGTGTTATATTATGCACAAATATTTGACTTGCTACATAAAAATGTTACTTTTAAATCTGTGCCTTAATAGTGACCAGTTATCTGTAAATATAGAGCAGATACAGATTGTATTTTTGTGGGTTGTGTCCTTTTAGTGATTTTTTTTTTTTTTTTAATAAAAGATGAAATTAAAACATTAAAAATGGGAATTTTCAAAACTAATCAATGTTGCGTAAAATAAATTTATATAACTCCCTTGTATTATGATTGGTCAATGAAATACTTTTTATATAGACCCAGTTCCAGGGATGCCTGTTTGTTAATAAAATATAAAAAGCAGTACTTGACATAACTGCAACATGTTTCTTTCATGTGCTAAAGCTCTGTGTGTTTTACTGTTCTTCATATATCACGTACAGTGTGTTTGGCTTTCAAATAAGAGTGCTTTTTAGAGATACATCCAAAAAATTAAGTATCTCGGGTTCAATTCATTGCAGGTTTTAATAGTTTGGCTTACATGAGTTTTATTCTTTCTTAGGTCTTACCATTTTAATTGCTATGTGTTTTGTTCTAGTTAGCAGGACAGTTATGTGTTCTGTCATGATTGTCATTGTACTATCACTGCCAGTGTGGAAATGATTAAAAAACACTGATAGGGATTCTTTATTTGGGATGCTGGCCATGTGACCACTCAGATTTTAGAGGGAGGCAAGGCTTTCACACTGAGGTAATATGTACATAATATTACATTCGTCCTGTCTGTTTCCTTGACATGCAGTGATACAAGTTTAATATTACTTACTTCCTCGTTCAGTAAATTCAGGCATTTCATTATTCCACGTGCCTTTCTTAATGATGTTGTACACACAGATCTCCAAATTACAGTATTCCTGGCTCACTGACCAAAATCAAAAGCTGTGAGTTGTTTTTCAGAATACCTACTGAGAACTGCAGATGTATGACAAGTCTGGGAAGGGGAAAAATCAACAAACTCTTCTGTTGACTGCAATTGAAGGGTGTGGTGCTGAATATCAATTCATAAGGCGTTGTCATAAAATAACTAGAAATTGCAAGGCAGGTAGACTTGCAAACTAGTGTTTCTGGTGGCTGCAGCAATAGTGAACTAGAGAGGTCTGAAGAAAAGATACTTTCTTTTGTGGACTGTTTTGAGAATACTGCTTCCACCTTTTGTCTTCAGTCTCCAGAGTGATAAAGATGGTGTGGAAAAGAGAAGCAACAGTGATGGAGTGTCAGAGCTAGATGGCCACTCCTTGTGGTGCAAGCAGTGTTCTGAGCAGCTGGCATGGCATGGCATGAACAGGTTTGCTCATCTGGGCAAAGAGGTTTCACCATTCAGGTACTCATCACCTCTCCCTGCTACCAGTCAGAAGAGGAAGATGTCTATAAAAAAGTGTTGTCAATACCCAAAACAGATGGATTCTTCCAGCTGCATAAAGGTTAAAAGTTAGACATCTGTCCTTACTCTTTGATCCCACTCCAATCAAATGGCTGGTGGAGGAGACTATTTGTCTGGAAGCCATGATTACAAAAGGTATACGAGTACTGTTGCTGGCTGGTCAGGAAAGGTGTGGTAGGCAAGGATGTTCAGAAATCTGTGCTTGTACTGTGAAGTAAGCTAAGAAGTATTTGACTCCAGACAAGTCTGGACACTGCTGGAGTTACCTTTTAACCTTGAAGAACCAGCTTGCTTTGTGTCACAGACACATCTGAGTAAAAGAGAAGTTTGGCTTTTCTTTGGAGTTGCTGCATTTTGAGAAGACAGAAAAACAAATGAACTAGAAAATTTTGCAATATTCATGATTGGTGTTTGGCAGCTTTTTTGAAAGTGGAGATCTGTAGGGGCATGCAGGCAGCTAGGGAGAATGTTTACAGAATGCTTCAAATGGTTAAAAGATAAATGAGCTCTTATTTTGACTCAGGGTAGTTGTGAGCAAGGAATATATTATAACCTAAAAAGCATAAAATTCCTTTTTCTGCAGATGATGATTTAAATTGTATTAAAGAAAATGTGGGGTTTATATTTGTTTCCTGTGTTACATGGAAAGAGGTTTTTTTTTTTATAGGGTAACCAGTTCTAATGTGTTACATGATATTATGAACCAACAAAACCAATTTTATAAATCAAAGCTGTAGAATGGTAATTTTTACCATTTTTGAATACCGACACTGCTGTTAAGAAGAGCTAACGGTTAATTAAGGGAATTTTTTCCCCTCACTTTGAATAAAGCATACTAATGAACATATGTACTAAGGAACAGACTCAAATGTTAACTTACTCTAATAAGGTTTAACAGCAAATGAATGATAAGGAAAAGCAGAAACAACTCATAACTGCTTATTAAAAAACGAGTTTTCAACCTGGAAGAAAAATGTCATTAATTCTCAAGTTGGTTGGTTTGGTTGGTTTGTTTTTTGTTTTTTTTTTTGTTGTTTTTAAAATAGTCCAGAAAGCTTTCTCTGAAATTCTTGGAATTATACATGTGTATATTGACAGTGTATCATTTGTTATTCCTAGAAATCATAGAATCAAAGAATAGTTATTCCTATCTGTCTGTAGAGCTATTCATCCACCGAGTCCTCTTGGTCAGGCAGTCTATAACAGATCCCCACAATAATGTCTCCTATTGCTGTTCTCCCTT
>JASSUY010009415.1:0-35008 GCA_032466535.1 Forpus xanthops | reverse complement strand
ACAGTAAAGAATTTCTTCCTCAGATCCAATCTAAACGTCCCCTGTTTAAGTTTGAACCCGTTACCCCTTGTCCTCTCATTACAGTCCCTCATGAAGAGTCCCTCCCCAGTTATGAAAGCATCTAAGGGTTTGACTGTGTTTCCATTTCTGCCTGTGAAAATCATGCTGCTGAGGGAGAGGGAAGGTTTGCTCAGGAGTGCAGTGGAGGGGAGGGAGAAGGACTGGGTGTGCTGGTCACACTGATAGTTGCACCATCATACTGAGGATGCTCTCACAATACACTGATGTGTGACTGACTGCAAAGCTGATGCCAAGAAGTGGGATACCTAGTTGAAAAGGTAACACTGGGATGCAGGGTATAGGTTTCTTAGGAAGTGGGGCAGCTTTTGGAATAAGCGTACATAAGAAAGATAGACTTCACCTAAACTGAGCCTGGTTGGTTATGTTTATTCTGGTGTCCTCATACATCCCTAAGACCATCACCAGTTGTTTTTTTTTTTTTCAAATTGGAAAAGCCATTGTGCATGGAAGAGACTGCACAAATCTGCATTACTCATCACAAGCATATGAAATAATGAAAATCCTGTAATCCGGGAATACAGTACAATAAAATTTGTGAAGGAATAACAAAGGATGTTACAAGTAATGGCCCCTGATAATAGTGCAAAAAAACAGACCAGAAAGAAGTGTACATGAATTTTATAAGCAGATGCTTCAGTTCTAAACACACACCCTCCCCCCAAACAACAAACCAGCTACAGTATATGAAAAGAAATGCTTGGTTTAAATTGGAATATAGATATAAAAAAAGATATGTCAAAAGCTTGGTACAAGTAGAATGCTGTAATAAAAAGAAACAAATTCTATAAGCCTGACAGCTCCCACCATGACAAGTCAAACCAAACTATCAGGGTTTTAAAGTGTTGTCAAGAACAAAACAGCCTACTTCATATAGTGTCTTTGAATGTGCAGAAAAGTTGTTTTAAGTGCTTCAGCACATGTTCCTATAGATACTGAGATGTTATAGAATGAGGTTTTTTTATTTTTTTTTCTAATGGATTAATACATACAAATAAATAAAGTGAAAAAGAGAAGAACAAATGGCTAACGTTGACATGGGAAGAAAGTCTCCACTGAGAATCCAGGAAAATCCACTGTCCAATGAATTCATAGCTATGTGGGACCATGTCAAACCCTTTGGATACTTCAAGCAGTTGTTACTTGGGGTTTTTCAGAGTGGTGGAATGTGGTTCTTACAGTTCTGAGCAGCTATTTGAGAAGAGGGCACAGACTTTGTATTGCTAGAAACTGAATTTTTAGTTAAATAGCAGCAGGAGATATCTTCAACAGTGCTAACCCAGGAATAGGCACCAAACGAACTACTACCCTTTTAGAAAAGAGTTTATAAGGTCTTTATGGAAACATGTCTGAAAATATCTGCTTAGACCCATCAATGAATATATCCAATGAAGTTTTCTTCACTGATGACCAACAGGTACGGTTTTCTTTAGAAGAGGTCTCTTCTTTCAAGTAAAAAATCCTCCTGTTGCTATCACCTTAAGTAAAAGAAATGTGTTTTCCACCTGTTTCGCTTTTCAATTTAATCCTCTGGCATTTGGGAGTATGTGTGTGTGCATTCATACCTTAAACCATGACATCTTCTTGCGGGTCTAGCCTAGTGTAAAGGCTGTGTAAAGTATTTTTAGTCTAGAGGTTTTGCTCTGAATTTTCTCAAAATCTTTCTGCCGTATTTTCTTTAAAGAAGCTTGTGGGGGGTTTTCTTAGTGTAAAAACTCTTTGCCTTCTCTATACCAAGGATTTACTTAACTCAGTGGAGATCTAGCACAGGTTAGGATTTTATACAGTTGAGGAGATCTATAGTTAGTAAACTCTGGCATTTGTTAATTTTCTTAAAATAATTTTCCTTTTTGTTTTATAAGTACTAGTAACCTATAGTAGATATTCAGAGCTTCTGTTTGCTTGGTTTTCTCTTCACTTTAGGAGGCTTGGATGCTGTTTGAGAATTATACTAGAAACATTTAATAAGTACAGTAAAACAATTTCATAAAAACTTAATTTCTGAAGGATTAGGTCTTTATGACCTTTCATTCAGAGGTTAACTGCATTGTGTTTAAAATTAACTTCTCTTAAATAATAAAAAATGAACATTCTGGTGTAAACCTCTCTTGCTCTCTCTTGGGACTTTCACCATTTCCTTTATTTAAAAAATACATTACAGTTTTTGCAGTATTATAATCTGGATATGAATATTTATACTGTGTTTGGATTGCTGACTGGGAGCAGAATGTATTCCAGAACAGTCTTTTGCATTCAACAAACTAAGTATTGTATAGGAAAATAATCAAAAACATATTAAATCTCCATGTTCTTTTTCTGGATCATTACATATGAATTGAAATTCAGCCCCCCTCACATTCAAGCTCACTTTGATTAACCCAGGCTGCTGGGTTAGAAACTGCTTTTGGGACTCATGCCCAAGAGAAGCTGACCAGGTGCTTGAGGAGTGGGGCCCACCACAGCAAAGAGAGCTCCAGGGAGTAGATTGTTTGCTTTGTGAAATTAAAGCCGCAAAATGAACTGTAAAAGATTTTCATGACTGAACGAAGTGTCTATCTGCATATAGGAGTATTTATATTCAAATCTATTCCATACAGAAATATTATACAACATACAAGCTTTTTTTTCTTGCTGCTGAGGTACTCATTCAGCAGATTTGTTTCCTGCAAATTTGTTCACTCCACTGACCACACTGATGCATTTTCTGTTCCTCAGAAGGCTTTTCACTGTAGTTGCTTTTCATTAATGCTTTGCTGATAATAAATGCAGGAAGATGGAAAGAAATAAGTCATTTATTGTTTCATTTGAAAAAGTCACTTAGGATTAATAAGATTTTTTTTTTCCCATGAAAAATGTAATAGCCGACCTTTTTAGAAGAATGCACTTATTGTTCTGACAAGATAGTGAAGTCCATTTTTAAATGAAAATTGTCTCTCTAAGCTTCACATTCTTAAACAAGAAAACATAAATTATTGTATTACTCATGGTTACTGATGCCACACCACTGAAATCATAAACAAGAATTTAATTGGAAAAAAGATTAGTGCCTACTCTGGTCCTCTCTTCTTTACGCCCATCTCCTCCAAGTCTGGTACAACTATGAGCACAAGCTGTAACTAGGGTCTTTTAGAAACAAATGTTTATTGATTGCTCTGGAGTTCAACCAAAGTTTCCTATCTAGAACACAGATACAGAATTATCACTATATGTTAATTGCTAATTACTGAGATCTAAGATGAAGAACGTTTGTCACAAATGTTTTCTGTTATATATTGTAAAATTAAATTGCTTCCCAAAGTGTATAAATACTGGTGAGCATCATATCGGTTCAGTTGAATTGCAGACAGCTCTTCAGAAAGATAAGCTCAGTACCCTGCAGCAATTTATTTTCTTTTAATTAAAAGGTCATATATTGTCCTATTTTATAATCCTCTGAAAATACCTCAGGAGTGGCCTCCATTAATCTGAGCTGATGCCCGTTTTCTCTTTCCCTACCACTTAGATGGAAAGATTAATGTAATGCCTTGCTTTCAAGTAGGAATCAAGTCATAGGATCTCACATAGGGGAATTTGAATTTCATGCCATCCAGTGCACCTTCCTCCATCTTGGATATGCCCAGCTATTGTCCTATTGCCTGCTGTCTCCAGAAAACAGAGCAAGGAAAGAGAATGCCTTTCCCTACACATTTATTGCACAAAAAAGAAGGGGTTTGTAGGTAGTGGGTCTGTAGCCCCATTGTGAAGACCTTTGTTTTACCAAGCCAGGGGAAGGATGTACATCATCATCTTGGCATGTGTTTCTCACCTTTTCCTTCTGTGTGCTGTGTGATGCCAGCTCTTCATTGAGAGAGGAACAGCAGTTTCCGCAAGGAGATGATCGTTAGCAATGAAGTTATTGCTTGGAAAATGTGGGGGACTATGTGACAGAGGGCGTGAAGTTAGAACTTAGCCTTGAAGATATCAAAGCTTATCCATGAAGAATGAGGCACTGAAGGTATCCAAATGGGAAAGCAAAAGACATTTGGAGGAGCGAGCAAGTCAAAGGGAGCAACTAACTGCAGAACAAGAGCTTGGCAATATAACAGACTTTGAAATGCGGCAAAGGGTCGTCCAATAATATGCTGTTGTTAACTGATGTAATCAATGGCTAAAAGACACATGTATGTTAGAAACTGTATATAAGTAAGGGTTTGTGATAGTAAAGAGAGAACTTCTACTTAATCACCAAAGAAACATGTTACGTGTCTTTTGTCCGTCTCAGCCGTGACAGGAAGAAGCAGGTGGACATGAACAGAAATGGCTCCAGCATCAGAAACAGCATCACACCATGTCCTCTCAAAGCTTGAAAGAAAGGAGAACAATTGCCTTAAAAGAAGTAAAAAATTGTGCATAACAAATCCCAACCTCATCATGCTGCTCACAGAGGCAGCAACAGCCCTGTTTCTCTCCCAGCTTGCTTTCTCCATTCATGGTTTCAGGTTCCTGTATGGAAGTTTTCAATCCCACTGCAGTGGAGCTGTGGAGATCCCTGGAGAGTGAGAGTGCTCCCCTTTCTCCTTGACTTTGCCTCATCCAAACTTTGATGGCTTAATAAGAGTTATTTCTTGTTTCCATTAGTGTAAATAAAGGACTCAGCAACAAAAATGTATATTTTAGCCTCTCAAAGAAAGTCTTTTAATGACCCAGGATGTACTATCTGCTGCTAGACTCTGTTGATCTGCAGGAAGAGAAAAGATGAGCCTGGTGGCAGGAGGAGAACAATCACAAGAAAATATTTTGTTTCCTGAATCTTCCCTCCCCCTGTTACTGATATAACATTGGTTCTCTCTCTCCTATCTCTGTGGTTTGTGACTTTTGACTCCATGTTTCATAGTGCACAGAAGCCTGCAAGGAGAATACGTGGTCTCTGTGCCTGGAAAGTACCTACTGCATTTGAGGCAGCAGGCTATCAAGTAAATAAGAGTTTGTTCGTCTGGAGACCTGAACAGCCTGTCTCATTTCAGGCTCCTACTTTAACCTATCTTTTGTTTGGTTTACTTACTTGGAAAGGAGACCAACCCCATCATTTCTTGAGCACTGCCCTTTCAAGCTGGCTGAACTGTGTATATTTCTTACTTATATGTGTGTATATAAGTATATATTAGTTTTGGGTAAGCTAATGTAATTGTGAGAACTTTTCAGTTACTTTTTTTTTTTTATTGCCATTGGCAGAGATTGAAACCATTTGAAATGCAGCCACGTTGGCTTGTGCTCTGTAAGAAACAGGGGGAAGGAATCTGCATCTGCCAAATGGAAAAGGATAAAACTGGTGTAATGATATGTTGCAATTCTGCTGCAAAACCTACCACAGTAAATTACTGCTGTAACAACCTCCTTCCTGTTGCGAAAGGCTCCAGACCAGGCTGTTTTGTGTCTCTCTTCTTGATTTCAGTTCTTAAGAGAAAGTTATCTTAGTACTGAGTGACTGCTAAGCTTTTCAGAGAGCAAATTGAAAGCAAAGACAGAAGTCAAGAGGGCAGGTGCCTGATTTTTGGCTAGGGGATGGTGCTAGACTTGACCCATCCGTCCATAGCAGCAGACCCACAGTGCTGTGGCAAGGCTTTATGTGATGTGTTGGTCTTTGCTGTGCAGTCTTTTTTCCCCTTCTTCTATCCCCACCTTCTGCTGGTGGTTGGTATCATTATCCGTAAGTCACCTGAAGTCTCCATGGCATTCCCTGCACAACCCAGTCGCTGGGGTGCTCTGCCTTGTGCTGGCAGCAGCAGTTTGGCTGTGCTTGGTGGCCCAGGGGGAGTGTTGTTCTGTGAGGTGACTTGTGGGAAATGACCTGCAGCCTCTGCTTTCATCCATCCCAGATGCACTTCCTCTCCACAGACTTTGAGCTCTGTTTGGCACGTAGTCATGTTTTGTTAACACTGAATAAAGGAACGAAAGGGAGAGAGCCAGAAAACCAGATTACTGTCTTGGTCTCAGAGTGATCCTCCTAAAGGGAGGGGAGGTGACAACCTCAGTGTGGGAAAGTTTTTCAAGCACTCTCTAAGTTGTTTGTGTTCTGGGGAGAGGTTGGTTTGGGTCTCCTGAATCCAACTGCATGTTTGAAAGAGTTATTCATCTGTTTAAGGAGAGGAGGAAAGAGAGCTCACCCTTCAGGGGGAAAGCAATGAGATCCTGGTGGTTTCAGAGGTGAAAGGGTGATGGCCTTTTGACAGTGCTTTCCAGAAAAGCATTATACAAAACATCTGATGGTTAGCACTAAGACAGGAAAACACTGGGAGGAATCCAGAGCTGCCTTGTACTTAAAATGCGTGAACCACCCAGTGTGATCCAGGATCCAGGCTGTCAGACAGGGAACATCTCTTCACAGGGATTTCACTTCCTGCTTGGGTGGATGATGAGTATTGAGATTGCTGGGAAATATACAGAGACAAATCTGGGAGTCCCTAAAAACTCAGTGGAATGGAAACTCCCTTTTTCTGCAGGCACTTTCTAGCCTGGTGAGCAATGGGGCTTCTAGCATCCATTGCCTGTGTGCATGGTTTTCTGTATGCTGATTCAGCTGGTCTTGGGCTTTCCACAGCTGAGCCTGTGTGGTTTTCTCTAGATGTGAATGAACTTCTACTTTCTCTTCTGTGGTGCTCATACAATTAAATTTTCTTTTTTTTTTTGTGTGTTTTTTTTTTTTAATATTAGAAAAATCATTACATTTTTTACTTGAACTGCACCACCACTTCCTTGCACTCCCTAAGCCCCCAGCCTCTGTTGCTTCCAATAACAATAATAAAATCTGAAAAGTCTTGTAGCTGTAAAAGAAGACAAGACAACAAAATGGACGTAGATTTAGCTGTGCTTTTCCCCTCAGATATCTGGCAGCACTCCCTTCCTCTCTCTCCATGTCTTCTCTGTGAGGAATGAACACAGCTGATCATGGGGATAAGGATCAGCTCAGGGGAGTACGTGCTAGCCAGCAAAATTTTTTCCCTTTGATGCCCATTGCTTCCCACCTCTGATGTCTCATGTGTGTTTCACATTCTCCAAGCCTGGAATCATCTAAAATCACGGGCCAGAAGCAGCTTTTCTTCCCCTGGCTACACAGACTAGATCACTCCAAGGGGATTTTCCCTTGTTAAAGCTGCCAGCAAAATATTTTGCAGGGCTGAAGTTGAGGTATCAAACTATTTCCCAGCTATGGCCAGTTTGAACCAAAGGCTGTTATGAAAAAGTGCTGTCTGTATGTTAACAAGAATGGTCAAGAAAAAGACCCAAATAAAAGTTCTGAATAGATAGATTCCAGCTGGCCAATTTCTTTCTTTTTCTTTTTTTGAGAGTTTTCTCTTTTAAAATGAAACCTGATATTTACAGGAATATTTTCTTCTCTGTAAAGCTACGATTTTATATTTTTGTGAACAGAACAAACATTACCTATAAAGTGCATGGAAGTGATAAGTTGCAATGTGTGTAAAGGAAGTGGACTTCTTTTTATGTAACAGAAGTGGGTGTATCGTTCTTTCATGCACTGGATGTTTTCTATGGATAATCCATAAAACAGGAAACCATTTTTTTTTGCTGCTGATGTAAGATGACAGAGAGGAAAGGAAGATTCTGAGTTTTAATGGATCAAGCAAAAAAAACTCCCTGACTACTTTTTCCAAAAGAAAACTGCCCGAGTCAGAAATCCTGCATACCAGGGGGATCAGTTTGGTCTATTTGGTCGAGTTTTGCATCCAGGGAGCTTGGTTGTATTATTTGTGATATTAAATTCTCTTAGCCATAAGTATCTTTAATCATTAATGTCGAAGAGTATCTATTTCAAACCATGTTTGGATAATTACTCAAAGTAGAAAGCAAAGGCAACTGACTGTGTTTTGGGGTTAGGCTGGAAAGCTGCGGCATGTCTCAAGCATGGTGTTTAGTTTTGGTGCTGCGAGGACCAGGCATCAGGAAAAGGAAAGTGAATGGAAGTAAGCAGGAGGCTGGGCTGGGGCCTTGCTGTCTGGGTCTGTGCCACAAGGGCAGTATTTCTGCTTCTTCAGTAGTGCCAGGAGTCACCTCGCCTCCATTGCTGCAAGAGCAAGTGTTGGGAAATATGGTGGCTGTGGCTGCTAACACCCTGAATCCTCACAGCAGGTAGAAAGTAAGGGAGGTGCCTGGGCATTGCTCCCCTGAAGACGACTTGGCTGAGGCTGGTTTTGCTTTTGCCCCATCTTTTGCTCCTTGAAAATCTCTGAGAAGTCCAGCTGGCAGTGAAGGAGACAAAGGCCAGGCACAATTGCCCTATCACCCTGCATTGCTGTAATTGTCATGGGGAGAAAAATCATGGCTCACTAGTGAATGCCCCGTGGAAACATGTAATTCACTGCATTTGAAAGCTGACACTCCAAAGGAGTTTAGTTTATTATTTCTGTGTGTTGCTCCAATAACACTGGCTGTCAGGCCTGCACTCAATGAACAAGGATTTGAGTTCTAGGGAGCTGTTTTGCTGCTGTCACAGCTAATGACTTGTCAGTTTCCAAGGCAATTCTGATATTTCAGTAAACCATTTTCTCAACTGTTTAAAATCACAGGAGGCTTGGTCCTGCAGCAGCCTAAGACATACACTTTATGCACCTTTTTCTGTGGAGCATGCAAATCAACTTCTCTTGTTTACATTGTCTGCTTTTTTTAAATCTTTTAGTGCAGGTCTGCAGCCTGCCGTAGGGTTTATCTCTACCCTTACCCTACTCGTGGCCAGCTGGGCAGGGTTGTGGATGGATGAGGACTCAGTGGGGAAGCATCCCTGCCAGATGCAACCCAGCCATCAGCTGCAGGAGGAAGAGTGGCATTTTTACTCTACTGGACCACTAGATGGGGAAATTGTATTTACATTTTTGGGTTGCAAAATGGATCCTGGCAGTGGGCTGGAGCTCATGTTAGTAATGAAGCATATCAAGCCTGTTATCTGCAAGAGGTGTGTGGTGATGACTCAGACTTTACCCCCCTCTTTGGCAATGAAGCTGCAGCTCCTCTACAAGGAATTGGGCTCTGCTGAACAACTCTGTGGCCTGATGGGGTTTTTGGGGAGGTACTCTGCAAAAACGACCTTTAATGATGTCCTGTCTTTCAAAAGGTTTCTGTGGTGTAGGACAGCAGAAAGGTTGCTCCTTGGGGTTGGTGGGTGCCTACCACACTGCCAGCACCTGCATGCCCCTGCAGCTTCATATGGGAAAAGGGGAAAGGTCATAAGCATTTCAATGTATTTCTGAACAGGGAGCTCTCAGGGCCAGGAAATTATCTGGATGTTCAAGAACTCATGCCAGGATCGAGGCAGAAACACAAGGCAATATGTGCTCAGGGTCTTCTCTTGTTTCCAGTAGTCTGATGCTACTAAGCCATTGGCTTTTTCATGATGAAAGCATTTCTGCACAGAGTGGCAAAAGTGACAGCTGTATGGTGATACTGAGTCTGATAGGCCTGCATGTAGGAGACCAGTGGTTATGGCAGGCTAATTCATAGGATGAGTGTGAAGAAGAAGATTTGGTAGGCACAGGAATATTTCAAAGTCAGGTATTAAAGATCTTTGCTTAAAACATGGTATCGATTCTTAACAATTAGATCATTCTGCTTTAAAGTAAATATTCTAGGACATAGTGAGCCATTTTTCTTGTAAGAGAGCATTAAGGCTGATTATAGTCTCTGACACAGGGATGATTTTCGTTGTTGCAGGGTGTGAATGATGGGATCACAGCCTGATGTAGTGCTTTTGATTCAGTGTTATTCTAATTTAAAACTAGCTTTCTTTATGCAGTGCTACGTACAGTGCAGATGTGCCTTTTCTTAAGGTATGTAAAATTTTTCAGACTTTCTACAGTGACAGCTTTGGTAAGCAGCTTTATTTCTCTGAAGGTATTACTGTAGTATTTTGGGGAAGATATTTAAAGCTGCAACCATTACTGCATGGTAACAGCTATAGATATGCAGACCTCTACCTGTGCATGCAGGGGAATGGGCCATAACATGAAGAGTTCACACTACCACAACCAAGCCCATACAGTTCTCTGTTCCAAACTTTCCCTTCCAGTCTCTGTGGGTGCAGGGTCTGTCTTCTGCATGGGCTACCTTTTCACTGCTTTTGTGAAAACTCAGTTACACAAAGCCAATGTCAGCTCAGAAAGAAGCCAGGGGAATGTGTTTAAATAAGCACACCTGCATCTTTTTGGCACTTGGAACTACTGTAAATAGCTTAGCCAAAAATATGAATGAGTGTTTATAAGCTTTCAAATATCACCACCAAGCAACTGAAGAGCCAAATATTTTTGCAGCAGTTGTGTGCTTTTTCTACATGTGCTTTATTAAGGAAATTATGTCTTTGAGCCAGGAAGTCAGAGTTATTAAGGAAGAAATATGCCTGTGAACAATAGTTATGATCGTCATTTTGGTGATTTCAGTTAGCTGTTAAGGAAGGCATCAGATACTTATCAGATTTGCCAGTAGGACTCTACACTTGATTAACTGAGGGAATTGTATAGGGTCCTTTACTTCCATGCCTTTGGCTAGAAGTCTCTGTTACAAGCCACAGTGTGCTTGGGGATTGATGATTTGTGGAAGCTTTCCCCTTTTGGTTTGGAGAAATGCTTCCATAAGGGAAACTAAGCTAAGGCTCCTCATGAATTAGGAAAGTCTTGATACAGGAGCAACAATGCAGTGTGCGTGCTCAGGGAAGCCGAGATGCTTGGGTAGCAGCAAATCTTTTCTGCTCTATAGAACAGAGGTAATCTATTTCATGAAGTCAACTGCTTTTACATTTTTTTTTACACAGATCTTAAAATTATTCACACAGGATATTTATTTCCATCTTAAATATGAAGAAACTGTGTATGCATCCACACAGTAATACACTCTCCTTCCCCACCCCAACATGTGAGACAACTTCAAATGAGATAAATGCATGTTCCCAGGACACTTCTATGACAGGAAAAAGAGGCAAGCATTTTTCATAGCATCTGTTCTGATTTTGTAATTGGAAAATCTTCCAGAGTGTATTGAGTCTTCATCTCTTGACATGTAATAGTATGGCATGGCAGGTTGCACTGCTAAGTGCCTTACAACCCAGCAATGCCTTAGCTGAAAGCTAGATGAACATCAATACACCCTTCTTTAATCTCTTTGAGTAGTTTTGGGTTTCCTTCTGTTGTGCTGTATGGGTGTCCATAGTGTAAGTGGAGGTGGTGGTGCTGGGGGCCACAGCATAAGGCTGGATATAGAAGGCTTTTGTGAAAGCTCAATGAAAGCTCAGTGAAAGGCTTTTGTGAAACCAGGCTGCAAAACTGAGGTCTGCTCTGGCATCCAAGCAAGCCAGACTGAGTTTCCAGTCACATCACAGTGATGGCACTGCACTTGCCTTCAAAATAGCTTTCACGCTTGGTGATGTGCACAAGGCACTTTCTGCACTCTTATTTTTCCAGACAAGCTAGGGTTACTTCTCTATCCTGAACTATAAAGAGCTCTTCTGTGCAGTTAAATGATGTCTGTCAGCTCCCCATGATGTCTGATGTCTGCATCAAAATTAGGTTTTAAAAATTCATCCTTGAGCCAGCATAGGGAGATCTAGGAGGTGAGACATAATCACAGTCCAGCTTTCCCTGGGCATTGGAATGTAGTAGAAATGTCATTGTTACAGTTTTAGCTTGTACTTTATGCTCTTTGCCAAGGACCTATTTGTCTATTACCTTGATTTATTTATGGCCACTCTTCAGACAGTGCAGGAGCTATCAGTGAACATTACTGCTACTTCTCACCTTCCTTTTGCAATCATTGGATAAAGAAAAAGGCTGCAGACTACATACTCTACAGAAAGGATCAGTACCTCAGCAGGATAGAGATAGTGCAGAATTGTTTATCCTTCTCATTTGGTATATGGTTCACAGAGGCTGGCTTTATAGACTGAATTCTGGCGAGGTATAAATACATGACTGACAGTTTCTTCAGCCTCTTGAGGGCTTCCCAGAGCTCTCCGTCTGAGATCCCATTTTTAATGGAGCACCATCTGCTGCAAACGCACACAGTTGTTAGGCAATGCCTACATAATGCTGTTCCAAGCAACACCCAAGGTAAATGAAACAAATTAACAAAATATACCACCTGCTTTTCTATTTGTTTAGTTCATTGCATTTCACAACACACCGTGTATAGTCAGTTTTACTGTTCCCCTGTGCAGTCTGTCAGACTTTGGTTTTGTGAGGTTTTTACACGTGTGGTGGGAGATAATGGAGGAAACCATAAGGGTTGTGAAATCCCAAAATACATATCTGGAATGCAGAAGCTGAAGTATGCTGGTGCCTGAAGCTACCTGAAAACTGAAAATGGCTACGTTTGTAGTAAACAGCAGTGTGCCCTAAAACCTCAAATTATCCTCAGTCTGCAAGTGCAAATTTATAGTTTCTTGCCGTCTCCCTTTTTGTAAGGCTATTATGCCCAATGGAGGTGGGAATAGTCCCCTGTTGCTTTTGAGAGCCCTCTAATTACAATTAATTTATTAAAGGATATATGCATTTAATTTGATTTCTGGAATGACTTACAAGGCTCATATCTTTTTTTTTCAGACTTCTTAACATCTGTACAGTTTGTACAATTTGCATATTCAATTAAATTTATTTGTTTTTTGACCTTTGATACACAACATGAGTTTCATTTGGCTACATAGGCTTTCACAGCCAAAAAGCTTTTTAATTATTGATGTATGGTTGCATTCCTATGAGTTAATATTTACAAAACTAAGTATCAAAGTATCATGCTGCTGCATGTGACTACTCCTAAGATCTGAGACTCTGTTGCTCTCAAAACCTTACTATGCACAGGGCAAAGAGTGTGCATCTTCATTTTGCCAACCTTTGCCTTATAAGGGTAATTACCAGTGAAAGGTCAATATTTAGGCTATTTATGCATTATATATATGTGCTTGTCTGGGGTGCATCCCTACATGGTGTTATCATCCAATACCAAGGCAGAATGATTGTACCTAAAAATTACAGTGAGGGACCAAAAGCTAAAAAGTCAGGTTGAGATGAATTAATTTCACTATTCTTGATGAAGAACTTGTGACTGTCCCTTCTTAGTGAAAGAGAAGGAAAAAAGATGTCCTAAAAAATCCTGGGGCAGCCTTCGGTCATCACTCCTTGCCAGGGCTGTTACATCCCTCTTCCCTCCCAACAAGAGCAGAGAGCAGAGCTGCTTGGCCTTGGACAGCTTTTTATTGACAGACTTAATACCTTCAGTTTCCTTCCAGCAGTAGGTGGTTAGAGCTCTTCCCCTCCTCACTTTGGGGAAAATTACAGTTCAGCTACACAAAAACAACTTGAAGTCATGCACTTAATGGTACCCACACTCTGATGAAAGACTCCTTTTTGCTCTTCCTGCCTAATTGAGTGGGTGAAACTGGTACAGCAAGTGTCTAAGTGAGGATCTAGAAATCCCAGCTCAGGGTTTACATAAGCCTTTTGATTTTTCTTTCTCTAGACTTAGGTCATGGATAAATAATAAATGCATCATTGCTGGCGTGACAAATGGCCTAACCTAGACAAGCTCCTGCTTGTTCTGATATAAAATGTCCCAAGTGTCATTGGCCAAAACTAAAATGTGTTGTTTTTCTCTCTCTTTTTTTTCCTTTTTTAAAAAAAAAAATCTTTCTGGCTTGGCTTTCAGTTACATCAGCAACACACGCAGCTGCAGGCTGAACAGGGGAGCTCTATAATCTGGCCAATACAACAGTGGAATTGCATGGCACAGCCCAGGGAAGCAGTTGGATTTTCATGCTTACCAAAATCTGACACCTCATGGCTTTCCACTTTTCAAGGGTCAGAGGGTGTGAACTGACTCTCGTGGGAAGGAACATGGCCTTTCCAGTATGAAAATCCCACAGGGACTCTGTACATCTAACTTCTTTCCCTTTCCATATGCTGGGCACAACAGGTAACAAGGCTGCTGCTCCTGGGATTTTCTGGCAGGTTTTCTTGTGTTCTGTGATTTCTTTTATCTTTTCCATGCCTGGTTCCCCCACTGCACACCCAGGTTACGGAGTACCAGTGCCACGGCAGCCTTGTGCATGCATAAGATCCTGAGTCCTTATGCTACTCTTAAACCCAGAAAGTTTCTTGAGGATTTGCAAACTGAGAACTTGCGCTACTTGATTCTTACAGCGGGAATACAAAGCTTCATGAATTTACAGAAGTATATTAATTATCTCTTCCAAGTGTTACAGCATCATCAAAGTATGTGTACTGCTCAGTTAACTTGCCCTGAATCCTCCAGGTAACTTAACTGACCTGTGCTTGGAAAAAGTTGAAACTTCTCCAGGTGTGCTTGGCTGGGCCCAGAATTTTCTAGACTGTGTAGAGGTTTCCACAGTGCTGCAGCCAGTTTGTGTCTCTTGCAGCTATATTCGTCCTGTGTAGCAGAGCCTAGGCTCAAGTTGGCTGTTGAACAGTCTCCAGCTACGAAGAGAAATACCTGCCGTGCACACTCCAGGAAACAGAAAGGCAGGGAAAACATGTACTTGCATAGGTGATGGGCGGCAGGAGGGAGCAAGGGCTGCAGTCCTTGCCAGGCACATGTGCAGGATGCAGCCTCTAAGCACGAGCCCCTGGCAAAATGTGGAAGTCAAAGAGAAACAGAATAAAACAGATCAGTATCTCAGCTCAAAATTGTACGCAGTAACTGAACTGCCTTTTTTTTTTTTTTTTTTAATAATGTGGTCTTCTCTCTGTGCTGTCCTTAAAGCCTATTTTGTAAAACCAATTGTAAAGAGCCTGTATGATTTACCTGCCTAGCTGACTAAAAAAAAACCACACAATTCATTAGAAGAATTAAGGCATAGTGTCATACTAAGAAGTGTACATTCTGCAATGTAAACTAAACAGCTTGTAGGGATGGTTAAATGCCAGCACTTCATAGGAGTATTTAATAACCACAAAAAACACTTATTCCAAATACAAAAGACAGTATGAAGGAAAACATTTTGCTTTGTCTTGCAAGAATTTGAGACGTCTGAACTACCAACACTGATCTCTCAGGTTGGCTCTCAACATGAGAGTGAGGAGGTAGCTGGCTGAGGAGTTCAGGAGAGGAGAGTAATTGATCTTGGCCTTCATCCGGGGGGTGGGGGGGTGTGGGGTACAAAAGCAGATCAGCATTAGCTGACTGGTTAAGGAAGCTTATCTGATTTATTATTAAGCACTGAGGGGTGTGCAGCAGAGAATAGTCATTGCTCTTTTAAATTAATGAACATGTGGTTTGAGAAACTGAGGCTCTAAACCAACATTTGAGATTATACCTTGAATGAGAAATAAATGGGACAGGTAGGGGAGGAAAATGGGGTTTTGGAGGGTTGGAAGCCTCATGACATTTTAGGTAATGCCAGTGCTTGCAAAGAGTTGTTCTGTCAGCTTTTAAAAAGATAGTGCCACACAGTAGCCAGCTGTGCACATCTGCCTGTGTCACTGGGTGCTCTTTTCTGGCAGGAGCCATGGGCCCTCCAGCAGCATAGCCTGAGTCTGTCCTGCTACAGGGTGGAGAGCGGCATGCCTGGGGTCCAGTGCCATTTGGCTCTGATCCATCCCCTTCATGTGCTGCTTTAAGGAAAGCATTTCCTAAGTGTGTTAGGGAATAACAGATTTCCACAGATGGAGATAGTCACCCATTGGGTTTTGTAGTCTGCTGCTACTTTTTTTTTTTTTTTTTTTCCAACCTTCTATTTTGCTTTCTTTCCTTCTGCCTTTTTTGTTCTGTTCTGCAGTCAGGCAGGGAGGCTTTCATCTCCTCTTGGCCTATGTGCAGCCCCCACAGCTGCTGCCAGGAAGGACTGAACTCTCTTTTGTCACCTTTTGTTGCTGCTGCAAATCTTGCCCTGAGTCTTGATACATCACAGTTACTGTTTCAATGGAAGCCACTGTCTGTGACCAAAAAGAACTGTGTCTGATGGGGACATGAACAATCTATAGCAGCAAGGGAAAGTGGAGCTGCGCTGAATGCTTTCACTCTGTCGCTCAAAATAGGTGCTGGGGCCATCCCTCCCATCCTGATCATGACAGTCACATGGTCAAAGCGCAGCAAACTCCAATGCCAGCACATGAAACAGTATAAAAAATTTTTTCACTTTCCTCCCACCTATACCCCTCTCATTGGTATTTGTCAGTGGGGAGAAGAAGCAGCTGAGGTGTTTCCCACTGGGACTGAGATGCTGAAGTCCCACCAACCTACAGATAGCCTCCTACCGACAGCAAAATTTCAAGGTACATTTGCTGTTGTGAGAGGGCAGCAAACCACAGGGACGTCCTCAAGAGGAAGCCCCATGTTCAGGGTGTGAAATTTCTCACTTTTTCTAGCTGCTAGTGATACTTCTCAACCACAGCAATGATGTTATTAACCTGGCTTTGGCTCCTCCAAGGCAGAGCAGTCTGATTCAAAGTTGCCCCTTTTCTCAGTGTCTGAAGAAAATGCAGTCTCAGTCTGAAAGGGAAACACAAGGTGCTGGTTTGTGATTCAGTCTTGTTTTCCAGTGAAATTTGCACAGCTGCAGGACAGCATGATGCAGAGCCAGAAGCAAGCATGGACAATGCTGGACATGATGGTGGCAGTGGTGGCTGAAGGGGCACAAGGAGGTCTCTGTGGGGACAGCAATGTACAGGAAACACACATATTGATTATATATGCTTCAGATTCCCTTATCTCTTATGCATGGGAAAATGCAGCTCTGGCTGTTGGCCAGGCTAGATCAGGAATATACCAAAAGCTCAGTGCAGTTTCATAGAGGATGTTCAGGCTCAACCTGCCTGTGTCTTCGCCAGGAACTGATTAAAAACAACTATTGAAATCCCTGTCAATATATGCTGGCAGCAGCTTGGACAGAAGTACAAAGGAAGAAACAGTCTTGCTATAAAAGCAGTTTCTCTGCCCTGCTGATTAGAGGCAGCAGGGCCAGTTCTCCTTGGCAGAGCCACAAGATGCTGAATGCACTGCTCTACTGCTGCCAAGGAGCATCTTGATTTCATTCCACTGTCTTGACAACGAACATCTCAGTTCCTCTACTGTACAGAAGCATGAGCCCAACGAACCTAAAATGTCTCAAGAAACAGAGAATTTGGGAAACTCCTGAAGATTTCACCACTGGGGGAAGCAGCATGGTACTATGAGTGACATGGACATTCAGCAACAGATGACATGACCGCATACAGACAAGCCCATGGGTATTCCTTTAATTTATCATTAGCATATGAGACATTTTAAAACCAAAATCAAACCCCTGCAGAAAAAGGAAGACTTGGCTGCTTGGTCAGGCAGAATACAACAGCTGGTTGCCTTACCTAGAGGCTAAAAGTTTCTTATATCTCAGTCTAGGCTTTTCTGCTCATCGATGGAAAAAATGTGAGGAGATACTAAGGAGAAAGCAGTGGGAAGAGGAGAGGTTTAATGGTTCAAGATGAAGATAGTGCTAACCATTGTGCAATACTGTACAAAATAAGACCATCTTTGTTTTCTGTAAATGAAGTGTGTTCAACTGCTCTTTCCCTCTCTTGTCTCTTTCTTTTCCCGGGAAGACTAGTATTTCTGTTATTTTGATTAGCCTGCAGACAATATTGAAATGAAATTTTAGACTTTCTTGGAAATGGCTCTTTAAAAGATATTTACACAGAAGTACTGGGATAAGTATGTACCTTCTAAACTGAACACCAAAGAGATGTAGATTTGAAATGAACCTGTGTGTCCTCTCAAGTAAATTATTCTGATTTTGGTACAAATATAGTGCTTAGTAGAAATACTGCTTGCTACCAGGAAGTAAAACCATGTTCCATTTAAAAACAAACACAAACACACCCCAGCAGCAATACCGCTTGTCATTAATAACCACATACTGGAAGAGTTAAATACCAATTCCCCTTTTTCTGTGTTTCACAGGTCTTGCTAAACTGCATCCAGTAGCAGGTGAACACAAACCATGGTAAACCCCACATAAGGAAAACCTGAACTCTGAATTGTTTGGTTTGGGGTTTGTTTTGTTAGATTCTGTTGGTTTGTTTTGGTTTTGATTTTTTTATCATATTGGAAAAAAATGTGGAAAAAAAAAAAAAGAGGAATAAAATCCTGAAGATTTAGTGGTGTTGATGACAGAAGCACCCAGCAATGTCCCTGGACACAGCTGAGTTTCATGGGTTGGCCACAGCTTGTGTGCTCTGGGTCCCTGCCAGGCATGGGAGCAGCTCCTTGGGCTGCTCCCTGTCAGTCACGCACAAGGCACAGTCATATTTGGTGTGCTCTGTCTGGTTTCCCTGCACCACTCGTGGGTCTGTGCTCTCTGTACCAGTCATGTCGTACAATAGATTTTAAAACAGTTTTTTGTTATATTTCGTCTGGATAAACCTTGTGTTTGTGATGCTGGCTTTGCAGTTCTGTAAAGCTGCATCAATGGCAGCAACTGCACCTCCTGTGATGGGAGAAGGCTGTGGGGATAGTAAAGAAAAAGGTTTTTTTGGGATATAGCTGTGATAGCATTGGAATAACACAGTGCTAGTAACACCTTTCCCATCTATCTGAGAGGGTTTGTCACAGAAAGACATAAATAAAAGCTTTTTCATGCAGAATTAATTTTGCTCTTCACAGACCAGTGGGCACATCTTTTTAATGGAGTCAGAGATGCACCTATGCAGAGTGTGTTTACCAACATATGCTTGTATATGTATTTTCAAGCAGTCTGCACCGAAGCAAAGTTAACATCTGTGAGAAAGATTAAAAAATGTTTTAAGGCTCAAGGAGAGTTGAATTATATTTAGAAACCAGAGGAGGACTGCCATTATGGTATGGGTTATTTCCACTGCCAGTGCCATCCTTAGGAAACGTGCTGTGCTAAGGTGCAGCTAAGATTGTAAAGATGTCTTGGGTGCATCAACTATAAGCCTGGAACACTCAGGCTCTACTGCCAGATATACCCCAGCCAGCTCATCTAGGATTTAATTTGTGAAAATGAGGAGCTTCCAGTTTTCAAAATCCAGATCTGAGTGACCTTCAACTCCAGGCTTTGCAGACTCACTCAGCTATGTTCAGCTGATGGAGGAAATAGTCTATGTAGGTTCTATTGATCTGTTTTTTTTTTACTGTATCCTTTCTACATTTTTTTAGGCTTTTATTTTGTCACATGGGGCTTTGATATCTCAGAAAATTCAGGTCATTCACAGTCTGTGAGGGGAAAGGCCTGTGTCCTTGCCTGGTCCTTTAAGAGTTCACAAAATGTCCTGAGATTATAAATAATCCTTTTTAGGGAAGTAGATTATGCAAGTGACAAGTTATTGGAAAAATATGCACCTGGGATGAACAACATGAAGTTTGCTTCCCTGAAATGGTCTGTGCTTCCTGGCCAGGCAGTGTTTTGCTCCAGGCAGTGACAAAGTTTGGAGGAAGTTGGGGCGGGGGTGTCTGTGCATGTATATGAGGCACTTTCTATAGTGAGATGTTACCTGGTGTTTGAAATCCAGCCTGATTTAAGGACTCAGTCCTTCATGTCAAAACCCTGTGAGCACGTGACCTGTGGCAGAGGCTGTAGTGGGATACTTTGGTGGCATTACAAAGTTCCAAATGCACAAACGCTATGCCTAGGAGGCTCCTCTAGCGAGGGTAATGTGTAAGGCAGCTGTAGAGCTGCTCTGGGGAGGGAAGGCTGTCTTTATCCTCTAAACTCTTTTACAGATGTGGTGTGAGGCAGAGTGCTGCACCAAGTATGTGGTTTGTCAGCATGGCACTGGAAGTTTTATAAGCCATGACCAGCTTGCAGAAGTTTCCAAAATCCGGATCATTGCCATTCCCTAAATTATGCTGGGGGTAGAGTAGCTGGAAGTGATCACCCTGTGCTTTTCTCATTGCAAATCCCTCCTGGTATGGTGTGGTGGGTTGACCTTTACTGGATGCCAGATGCTCACCAAAGCTGCTCTATCACTGCCCTCCTCAGCTATACCAGGAAAGAAAATAGAACAAAAGGCCCATGGGTTGAAACGAGGACATGGTTATCGCTCAGCAGTTACTGTCACAGGCAAAAATGACTTGGCTTGGGGAAAATAATTTATTACAAACAAATCAGAGAAAGATAATGAGAAATAAAACCAAATCTTAAAATACCTCCCCTCTACCCTTCCCTTCTTCCCAGACTCAACTTTACTCCTTGGTTCTGTACTTCCTCTCCCCGCTCCAGCAGTGCCAGAAGCCTGCTCCAGCAGTCTTCCCATGGGTCACAGCCTCCTTCAGGCATGCCCCTGTTCTGGCTTGGGATCCTCCCTGGGCTGTAGGTGAAGATCTGTTCCCCATTAGCCTCCATGGGCTGCAGCAGCACAGTTTGCTTCACCATGGGCTGCACCAAGGGCTGCAGGGGAACCACTGTTGTGGTGCTTGGAACACCTCCTGCCCTCCTCCTTCACTGACCCTGGTCTATGCAGAGCTGTTTCTCTCACATATCCTCACTCCTCTTGGCTGAAGTTGGTTTTATGCAGGTGTTTGTCCCTTCTGAAACCTGCTATCTGAGAGGTGCTACCACCATCAGTAATGGGCTTGGCCTTGGTCTGCTTTGGAGCCATCTGGCATTGGCTCTGTTGAGCATGGAGGAAGCTTCTAGCAGCTTCTCACAGAAGCCATCCCTCCAGTTCCCCTGTTACCAAAACATTGACATGCAAACCAATACACATGGAGAGAATTATACTGCTAGTAAACTATTGTATCATGATACATATAAGAATACTATTTCTCATCTAAAAAAACTGTGTTTATATAAACTGTTTATATGTAGATTATAGTTACTTTGGTTTATGTGAAAGACACTGCATTCAAACTGAAACCAGCTACCTTTGTAAGCCTGTACAAGGCTAAAATGAAGATGAAATGATCCATTTGAAAAGCTAGGGGAATTTCAGTTACTCAGAAATCTGTCCAGAACACTCTATGTTGATATAGCAGTCCCTTCAGAAAACACTACTGGAGTTTTGTTGCTCAAGAGTGTCAAGTGTGTCAGCACTGCACAAGTGCATTGTGATGAATCACGGGCTCTGACTCAGCAATGCAGTGATGTGATGAAGAGCCCCTGCTTCCGCCCTGTGCAATTGCTGCATATTCAGCCTTACGCAATAGCCTTAGTGTTCTTGTGATAAGTGTCTGTGATTTGAAACATGGTACTACTAAATATTTTATGCAAAAAAATCAGGTTTCTTCCACTTGTTTAGGTTCTCAGCCCAGGTTGAGCAGACTGAAATATGAGCGTCTCATGCTCTAAATGCCATATCACTTCTTTGTCACCCATGATGGTCCTTCTCTTCCTCAAGGAGGAAGAGCACACAGGGTTTTTTGTGGGAAGAAATGTTTTGTGGCCAGGCAGGTGAGGAGGAGCATGCCTGTGGGTAGGGAGGAGTGGCTAGATTTGAGGTGGCTCTGTCTCTGCAGGTCCCCAGTGCCTGCTGTGCCTGGCAAAGGGCAATGTTCACCACAAATTGCATCCAGGATGTTGTGACAGTAATAGGATATTACTACCTAAAAATCAACTGCATTCAGTGTTCTCCCAATAACTGATGACTTTACTGTACATTAGTGCCTTAGTAAACTGTGGTGTGCTACTCACTACTATGCACAGCTTTCAGGGTGAGCATTAGCCTGATCTGCATGGTTCATCTGTGCTCAAGCTTTGTGAGGGACAAAATTCAAACACAAAGAAAAAATAAAACTATCTCTGTCTAAGTGGCTCTGAAGTGCTCAGGTCAGAGAGTGTGTCTCCAGTGCCTGATCTCTATTTTCATTAAAACAGGTGAGTTTTAGTGTAGACACTGACTGTGTCATGTGGGAAGCCTGCCTGCAACTGTTCCTGGGACATTAGCAGAGAGGGCTGTGTGTGGGATGTGAAGGGCTAATAACATTTTTAACTTCTTTTTTTTTTACTTGTTAGAAATTTAGAGTCCAACCTCATTAAATCCATGCATTACAATTCAGTGGCCTTTGAATGAATGGATTAATTCAGTGTTATTTTATCACTTTTTGCATGCACCCTGCAGCTGTGCAGTCTAAAGTTATCTTGTTTTCTCATTTATAAGTGTTGTAAAGGAAGCTCCCTGGAGATGATGCTGTGTGCTGAACACAAAAGCCTCTGCTGAACTCAACTGTTACAGTCATCATAAGTCCTCAAAGCTGTAGCCTGGGAGATGCTTCAATAGTTCAATAATGCTGCAATATATGGCCAAAAGGTAGAAAAAACAAATGTCAAAAGTGTCATGGCCTCCATTTCGAACATTTTGGGAAAGGGAATCCTATAGCAAGTTGGACTGAAGCATTGCCAAGCCCAGTTATAAACATACTGAAAAGCAACTGAAATAAAAATTTTTAAATCAGCTGAAAAAAGTAGCTACATAAACAAGCATAGGCTGTGGTTATATCATCATAAGTCCTCAAAGCTGTAGCATGGGAGATGCTTCATGGGGGATGTATTAATTGTGTTTCCCCTTTTTGCTGTTTCATCTGAGGATATCTGAGAAACACCTAGACAGGTGCAGAGCAACAAAAGACAGGAGTATTGCAACAGCGTTGAAGTAGCTGCGGGTCCAGAAAAGTGTTATGAAGAACTGGATTTTGTGCTCTTTGTTGCTTTTATGTAAGAAATGCTGGATTTGGAGTTCTTTGCAAACAGAAGTCATTCATGCTAAGCACAGCAAACCTTGGAAAAAAGAAATCTAAAAACTCTCTGTCCACTCCTGCTCAGTGGGCACTAGAAGGGCCATGGCAGTTTGCACGGCACAAAAACTTCCCATCCCTTTGACATAACATTTGAAAAGCTTTGTTGGATTTCACCTTTTCTGGGTAGATGATGGAAGTTTGATTTGATTTACAAGAAATCTGAAAAAGACTTTTGTCAAGGGCATGTAGTGACAGAAGAACGGGGAATGGCATTAAACTGAAAGAAGGGAAATTGAGATTAGATATTAGGAAGTAATTCTTCACTGTGAGGGTGGTGACACACTGGCACAGATTGTCCAGAAAAGCTGCGGCTGCCCACCCCTGTCAGTGTTCAAGGGCAGGTTGGATGGGACTTTGAGCAGCCTGGGCTAGTGGAAGCTGTCTCAGCCTGTGGCAGGGGGACTGGAACTGGGTGATATTTAAGTTCCTTTCTAACCCAAGCCACTGTATGATTCTATGATTTTCAGGGTGGACAGTTATTCAGACAGTAGCTGGCAATGATATCTGTATTCAACATGTCTATGAGACATTCCTGATTTGTACGGAGAAGGGACTGAGGAATGATAATTCTCATCCTTTAATGTTTCCTTTGATCGATATGGAATAGCAACCCTTCCAGTCAGCTTTTTTCTTTCTGTAGGATTTCAATAAGAATACTTTTGTAGCTGGAGATCTTAGACCTTTGTGCAAATTCCTCCATGAAATGAGCAGCCTGCTCACAGTGCTGGGAAGCAGCGCAGCCAAAACGAGTAGGTGAGTCTCTGTGGTTTATTTGGAGGATGCTGGAGACAGGGGGAACCTCAGAGATGATCCAGAAGGCTTGTTTTGCCTCTTTACCTAAAGGAACTGGGGGATACCTTGTCTCCTTTAAGGAGCATCTATGTGGACATGGTCATGTACACTGCACAGTCACAAGGAGACTGAGTTCTCTGCAATCTCACTGCTGAGAAATGGGAATGCTGTTGGTGCTGCCATGAGGGCAAGGATGAGCCATCTTTCTTCCAAAACAGCCCAGCCTCTGTCCTCTGCTGCACAGCTGCTGGGTACACTTGTGTTCTTTGTTTAGGTTGTCTTGTAGGATTTATTCCTCTGTCTTATGGCTGATACCACTTTGCTCCTAAAATGACCTCTGTTGTTCTCCAGCATATTGCCACCCACAGGTCCTTCCTGTAACAGGAGGAAGAACCAAGAAGCTGTGTCCCAGGAAGGCACATCCTCTTTCTTAGAGCAAACCACAGACTTAATCTAGATGTGCTTATTTTCAGCTGTTTAATTTTCTGTTTGAATATGATGTTGCATCAGAGAAAAGCTGACAAGTAAAAGTAGGTAAAAGTTCCCAAAGGCAAGGTACTTAGGCTGTAAAATCCCTCCCTCTGTAGGTAAACTGCTCACTGAAATTATTTCCTATTAACGGGTTTGAATATCTGCATAGTCCTGTCGTGGTTTAAGCCCACCTGCAACTCGTGCAGTTTGCTCACTCACTCGCCCCTCTTTCTTCCTCCCAGCTCCCGGGGCAATTGGGAGTAGAATTGAAAAAATGCAACTCCCACAGGTTGAGATAAAAACAGTTTAGTAACTAATGTATAACAGAAATCACTACTGCTACCACCAGTGATAATAATGACAAGGGAAATACAAGGAAAGAGAATACAACTGCTCACCACCAGATACCAAGCCTGACCCAGCAGCATACTCCCCTCTTTCAGGTCCCTGCCCCTCAGCTTTTACATCCTGGGCATGAGTGCTGTGGTATGAAATACCTCTTTGGTCAGTTTGGGTCAGGTGTCCTGCCTTCGCTTCCTCCCAGGTTCCCCTGCTCCCTGGTAGAGCATGAGACTCAGAAAGTCCTTGGTCAAACCAAAACATTCTAAGCAGTAACTGAAAACATCAGTGTTATCAGTGCTGTTCCCAGGCTGAAAGTCAAAAACACAGCTCTGCACCAGCTACTAAGATGGAGAAAAATGACTGCTACTGCTGAACCCAGGACAGTTCTTATGATGCTTTGGGTTTGGTATCTGATAGCCTGAAACCCACACATAAGTGAATGTGGCTAATAAATTACCAATGCTCCCAGGCTACATCTCCAGGTCTGACTATGTGTGGGCTGACTTAATGCCACTTTAAGCAATACGTTTTTTATGAGGAGCTGGATGATAGATCTGCAGGTGGGAATTAGACTCAGAGTGTCCTATACCTGTTAATTTAATCAAGCTGAGATGCTCACAGCGAGGGTACATTTAGACAACACCAGTGCTTGGTTTGTGCCTTTACTGCCCTGGCTGAAAGCTGGAACTGCATTTGTAAAAACCCAAAGGCAAGTGATGAATCATCTTCATTGGTTGCAGCTGCTCCAGTGTTGGTGTCTGTTTAGCAGAGGTGTTTCAGTCTGGTTTCTGCTCTGCTTTGCCCTGCAGTGCTATCAGAGCAGGACAAGCCACAAGGAGTGGCTGTTGGCTCTCTGAGAACCCAGAAAAGCCAGCAGCAGGATTGCTTGCATGAGGTTGTGTGATCCCTGGAATGCAGAGCTGTCAGCCTCCATTTCTGGTTACTCTGGCAGACTTGCCCTGTGCTAGCACAGTAATTCCTGTAGAAATCATTCCCTCCCAGGGTAGAAAGAGCATCCATTTCTGCCAAAACCATTTCTTTGCAATTAGCTCCAAAGAGAAGGGTCTTCAGTACAGAGATAAAACACCAGTGGCATTAGCAAGATGTTTGCTCTTTTCC
Organism: Forpus xanthops; assembly: GCA_032466535.1. Taxonomy (NCBI): domain Eukaryota; kingdom Metazoa; phylum Chordata; class Aves; order Psittaciformes; family Psittacidae; genus Forpus; species Forpus xanthops. The sequence goes on along the minus strand of JASSUY010009415.1, from coordinate 9,490 downwards.
TCTGAAAGTTGTTTGTTTCCAGAAGAATGTGGCTGTCATCTCATAATTAAGTTCTGGAAAATTATCTGCACCATTAGATGAAAGTTGTAGTGAGGAGGCAGGTTTTTGGATTTTAAAATTGAAGAACATTTAAAGATGCTTGAGTGATTGTTGTAAAATATAAATCTTTGTCAAAAGGCTTAATGCAGCAGTCATTAATACCAGCATTAGGTCAATGCACAAATGTCTGTTACTGCAGCAGTAGTTTTCTGGTTTGACTTTTGGCATTCTCTCTTACAATTATTTTTGGTTTATTTTCAACCAGGAGCACTAGCCTTGCTATACTCACAGATGTAAGTACTGTTAGATAGCATTGTGAGAGACCTCTGCAGAGTCACTGAGGCCTTACCACACTGAAGAGAGGAATAATTGCTTGCCTCCTTAATGCTGCTGGTGAAATCTCCCTCCCATTCATCATTGCTTTGCAAATTCCAGTTCAAGATGACTCTGAACACTTTTCTACATACTGCTCTCTGACTAGGTATCACTGACGTACTGCATATTAGATTTTGCTTTCTGCAGTGTAGGAATTTGCATTGATAAAATATTTTGAATCATGTCAGACAGGAAAGATAACTATCAGAAGCAAATATGGCTTTGAAAGTGATGTAGTTTCTAATATACAGTCTGTTATTCTGTGATAGCTGCTCCAGTAACAGCTGAGATTTCATTTCCATTTGGTGAGTATTACGTATTTTGTTCTTAGAAATATTAGTAACTGCAGTAGGTACTTATTTTCAGTTAACCAGGCAGCTACTGGTTTTCTACTATCTCCAGTATACATCTGAAGGTGAATATATTTGTATTCCAAACCATAGGATATTTTGTATATTTATTGGAATAGTAAATCTGGGGTTTGTGGCATACAGGAAAAGTACATGGGACAGTATATATGCTGAATAGCAGTGTTTTCTCATTGAATACTATTAGGTAGCTTTTCTGTACCTGTTCTGACATCATCTTCCATTAATAGAAAAACCTGAGCCCTATTATATGTTCAGCTTTTTAATGCCAATCTGGGAAGAGAAACTGCACCAAACATGTAGTACTATTTTAAATGCAGTTAAAAGAAATTTTAAATACTTGAATGCCATGGGTTCAGCCAAAGCTGAAGAAGCAGTGAGATAGCTTTGAACTTACTTTGAATTTCCTGATACATGATCTCGACCTTTTTTTCTGTTTATGGGTTCAAAACACCATGGGCATGTGCAGATGGGAGCATTAACTTCAGCTTCAGACAGCTGCAGTGATTCTAAATAGGAATAGATGGGTCACAATAATTTATCAACAAACTTGCTTTCAGTCTCCTTTCCCAAGCTGAAGAACCCCTTTGTGCAACAGCATAATAACCAGCAGGCAGATGACTTTGACTCTCTCACTCTCAGGGGCAGATGAATAAGACCTAATGAAAACAGCAGGGAGACAAAGAGAGATAGCTACTTCATGCTGCTAGCAAAGATAGTCCTTTCTAACATTCCTTACATCTGTAACAGTCCACATCTACAACACACTGGACAGGGACAACAACTGTAAACAACATTATCAGAGGACAATGTGGGCTATATGCATGTGTATTCCAGATAAATTAACACAAGCCTGTTGTTCACTGGAGAGAGAAAATAAAGCAATTCTTTGTTGCTCTGCAAAAACCTAACTTTAAAAGAACAAGTTTAACCCAAAGTGTTCGGAAATTGAATATTACTGGTGATAAGAGTAACCGTCTTATATTTCACTGTCATCTTTCTTGTCACTTAGAAAGAGAGACGGTGTCTAAATACACTGGTCATGAGCTATGCAAAGGAATGTAAAGAGATATAGATCTAGTCAAAATTTTTAGTTATGGTGTCTTCATAGCCTCTAACAGAGGTGTTTCATTTTCTGAAATGACATATGCTCTTTGTTTAAAAAATAAAAATAAAAAAAATAAAAATTAAAACCTCTAGCCAATAGTAAGACAAATAGACTGAGCAAAGCACTGCCTGCCAAAATAAAACATCTTTGAAATACCATGTCTGGTCTCTAGTAAAACTTTAGCTGAATGTACCAAAGTAAACAGGATGTTTGCCTGATAGGTCTCACTAGCTGCTAGTAGGACTAGACATAAATGACCTAGTATAAATTATAAAATGTAGGTGCAAACGTAGTTCAATTTTACAAAGCACAGCTGTGATAGATGTGCAGTGCAATAACAGCCCATGCAACGTTAGACTTAATATCATTACTGTATTACCGTGAAAATAATTTTTTCACTTCCACAAGTCTTGCTTGATTTTTTTCCATAGTTTTATCCCTGCACTTTCCAAACAATGATAAATAATCAGGAGACATACTGCAAAAAGAAAGCCTGAAGAAGGTAGTGTTGAGGTTTGATGCTTTTAAAACACCCCCATGTCAGCCTGACTGGCATGGCTGGGTACACTCTTCACAGGTGCCCCATGACTTTCTTTAGGAGTATATCCTGAGACCTGAAGCTTCTGCTCTCTGTACAACCACTCCACACCCATCAAACAGATGGAAATACTGAAAAACATTATTCAAGGTATTTTGAAAGCTATGGCTTTAATAATGCTCTTATACAAATAACTTAAGAGTTATCCTGGAAAAATATATGGTGTTCTCATCGCTCATGTATATGACAGAGAATGAAGAACTGGATCGGGTATGAGGTAATGATTGAGATGTGGAGACTATCATATGGAGAAGGACCAGAAAGGCTTTATTTGTTCAGCCTAGGGAAGAGCAAGATCTGTGATCACCTTCAACTAGATGAACTGGGGAAAGAAACACTATGGAAAACTATTTTAATTCAAATAAAAAGTTCTCATGAGGAAAACTGTGTGTAAAGTAGTCAAAAATCTGAAATGGAAATAGAACCACAATTTCTAGCCTTCACAATTGAAGAAAAAGAAAAAAAAGAAAGCAGGTTGTGTAGATAATGAGTTCTAAACAAAGTGTTTGTCAGCTGCAGAACAAGGGGCATTAATGGCACAAACCTAAATGGCTATTCTTCCTTTAGGAAAACTTGAAGCCTTTTTTTTTTTTTTTTTTTACTTAAGAATGGTAGGTGCAGCAGTTCCTGTGTGTCTGAAAAACATTCATTGCTTATTGAAGAACCTTTTATGCTCAAGGGACCAATCTATTTAATGTTAATAGGTCTGCCGGCAGTACAGACTTTGATTGTGTAACCATTCACCCTGTCACTCTTTGAAATACGTGGGTAAACTTCCACTGGCTATACTTAGAGTAGCCCTTCACCATGAATTAGGCAATAGAGCATCCATCCCTGTCGAATTTGCAGCCCTGGCTGAGTTTCACAAAGCACTTGGAGCAGGCAAACAGGCAAGGGCTGCTGCAACTGTGCCCCCAACCTGGCAAATAGTTCGTAGTAAACAGTCCATCGTCCTTTTTTTTTTTCCTCCTGTTTATTGTAAATTATCTGTGTACAGGTGGTTATAATGAATTAATGCAGCCTTCAGAATTACTTCATAAATGTTTTATATGGAAAAAAAAAATCCTGCTTGAAGCATTTGCTTTGACTTTGTGTTGACTGTTTGTTCCAATGAGGTGAGCACCCCCCTGCTTCCTCATTAGGAAGGTGGGCAAAAGGGCTAGACAATAATGCTGCAATATATAGCCAAAAGGTAGAAAAAACAAATGTCAAAAGTGTCATGGCCTCCATTTCAAACATTTTGGGAAAGAGCAAGCTGGACTGAAGCATTGCCAAAGCCTTAGTGTAAAGCCCAGTTATAAACATACTGAAAAGCAACTGAAATAAAAATTTTTAAATCAGCTGAAAAAAGCAGCTACATAAACAAGCATAGGCTGTGGTTATATTTTGATATTGTCTTTTACACTACTCTGAGTTTTAACTTTATTTCATTCAATGAATACATGCTACTGTTCTAGGAAATATTTCAAAATTGAACTTCATTAAGTATGATTTTATTATTCTTACTTCAAGACATTTTTTAATTGGAGTGCTTTTTCATAACAAACAAAAGAATACTATTTGGCTTGCTATCTTCTAGTCATCTCATAGAAATTAAACTAGTGTATTCTGAATAGATATTCTGGAAGTATGAACTCAAACCTCTCTGATACTATGAAATGGTTATTGTCAGGTTGCCATAGACCATGCTACTAATTACTTTTCTTTTGCTATCAGAACTGTGTTTGAAAATTGAGCAGTGCATTTGCAGGTTTTGTTTTGTTTTTTTCTTTTTTTTTGCTCCCTCTATAACTAAAGGAAAATACACCATGATATGTGAAAGATGATTAGCGTGCAGGGGATCAACTTTCCCTGTGTTAGTACAGTGCTCAGAACAATGCTGCATCTGAGCTCTACTATAGCAGACATGAGTAGCAATGGTGTGATAAGTAGCCCATTAAAATGACAGTCAATATCATACGAATAACTTCCTTCTTATTTGTCACTAGTCACAGTAGGATTGGAAGTGCAGGAACTTCTTGTAAAGGCAGCTCCTCCAGAGAGCTTGCCTGGATGCAAGGCTCAGAGAACAAGTTGGCTGCAGTAAGCATGCAGCAGTAGGTGCCCCTGCCCCCTTAGGTGATTTTGTGTCTCTGGTGTTTTGGTAGAATGAGTGACGGTGTGGGAAGTACTTCTGAATGTGATCTTGGGTCAGCCTGTTTCTGCCTTGGCTTCTATGTTTGTGTCTGTATAACGCCATTGTGGGTGGAAGAAAATGATTTGTGATTTCATGAGGAAGATATTGGGCTCTAGGAATCATAGGCTGGTGTGATATTGGGGTAGCTTGGTGTAAACCATGTTAAGTAAACCTAATTTACATCCACCATGCCTAGACAGAGATGAAACCCTTTTTCTGCATAGCTCTGCATATCTTGATGCCTTCCTGTGCTCAGTGCAGTGCCCTGAGGGCTGCTTCATCTCATGGTGCTGTGTTCAGTTCTCAGAAATCACCAAGGTCTCGCTAGTGCTGGGAGCAACCTTGTGGCTGTGCGCTGTTGCCAGCAGCATTCTGCCTGGGGCAAGTGCAGCTAGCAGCCCAGTGGCTGCTTGTCTTGCTGTGGGCATGCTCCTAAAAGCGAGGCTGGTGAAAATGTCATTATAACTACAGTACAAGATCTTCTGCTCATTTCATTATGTGAGTTGGGTGTTGTGCTTCTTACCACTGCAGTTAGGCTGGCAGGGGTACTGATGAGAGCAGGAGCTGCCAAAATCGTAACAAAAGACACAGTCCCCTTGTTTGTGCTCATTCATGGTGGAGTCTCGACCCAGCATCTGACTTACATCTTGTAATAGCAAATGCAGCATTTGGGTAGACCTAAGGGGAAAACATGTTTTGTTTTCATTTTCACATGTTTTGTGCATTGTTATGTTCCTGATTTGTATAAAAAGCACTGGGAGATAAGAGCCAAGCTGTAAAGAGAGCCTGGCTTGCCCCAGTGGTTAGGCTAGTCTCAGAAGAATGGGGAGAACGTACCCCAGCTACTGCTTGGCATCTTAGCTTAGCAAGACATCTTAACACTCAGGGCTTAAAAGGATCCTGGAGGCAGCTGCTCAGCTCCACAAGCTCTCTATCTCTGCTGAAAAACTGCCTGCTGAAATGAGGCATTCCCTGCACTCACCCCAAAATACCAGATAATCTCATGTTTCTCAGAGCATGTACATCAGATGCAAAAGACTCAGGCCATGCAGCCTGGGAAGCCTCTAAATTGCAACTTATCTGAACTATAAATATTGTAGTTTGAGGAACTGGCACTTCTCTACTGATTACAGCTCACAAACATGTACTTTCTTTGCCATAATGAAGCTACAGATGCATGCTGTTTGATTTAAAATTTTAAAAAAAAGCAAGTGGCTCTAAAACCTGGCCCCTTATTTCCACAGAAATTAAACACCTTTCCCATCAGAGTTCTTCCAAGGGGCATAATGGCATAATTTCCTCAAAGTTACACAGCATTAACTTTGTATGTTTTCTCCAGAAATGACGGGAAATTATGCGAACAACTAACACAATTAATTGATATAAATATGCCTTCTAGCAATGAAGAAAACCAAATAATATTCTTCCTTAATATAATGAATCAGTTAAGAAATTGTAAAGCAATAAATATATGGGACTTTGAATTTAACAGCATGCACTGGGAAAATGATGCTTGTTAGAGCCACAGTTCTAGAAACATCTTTCTTTGAGACAGCAATAGAAAAAGAGAAAACTCAAGAATAATAAGAATAAACTGAATATCAATGTATTTCATACCTGATAATTAGGAAATCGATAACGATACTACATCATATGCCAAGCTCAGCTGCTTTTGACATTTCTAGGATGGGAACCTCCAGACTTCCATGTAATCACAGGATTTTATTCATATGAGCATTATCGTTGTTGTCTGGGAGACAGTCACTCGTCTACTGTTGCCACATAGAGCATTTTAATCATCCTTCTCCAGTCAGAATTCCTACTTTTAAAACAGCAGACAAAGGTTCCTTTTCTCACTTGCTTTGCATATAGATATCACAGTTGGACAAGTCCTGCATCATATCATGTGTGATGAAGGGAGAAAGTCATTCTCTGAGAAAAAAGAGGCACCTGTTATCAGTGTTCCCTAGGCACACTATTCTAAATAAAAAAAAAAAAAAACAAAAACACGAAGATATTTTTCACTGTTAACGTGTTGTGTGCTGATGGCTGCTGGTTTTGCTGTTGGCTTTTCACATTCGCCAGACTGTTTTGTTTGTAGCATTTTTTATTAAAGCAACAACCATCTCACACCAAAAAAGAAATGAAAAAATAAGGCAGACAGACTGGTAGGAAAGACTTCTTAGTTGCTTGTTCTTGAATGCAATGGAAACTGCCAAAGACCAGACATCACAGAACTGTGGGAACCCTGTCTGCCACTCGTGTTTTTACTATTACTGAATAATTTACATTTTGAAGGAAAACGTGGGTTTTACCACCTTTTATTTTTCTCTTCTCTATAAATTCAATTTTCTCAGTGAGACAGTATGGAACTGCCAGAAACATCTTACAGATTGAGCAATAACTTCAAACCCTGTAATTTAAAATTTGTGTCTTGTCAATGCAGACTAATTGCACAATTTGCCTCCAAGTTCAGCCTCTTAACCTTGTTGCTGACTCCCAAAGGCACCTGGGCTGTGATGCAGGCTTTGCTTAATTCAGGGCTGAAATAAACACACCAAAAAATACTCCAAAGTGCTTGGATTTGCATGTCTATCAGTTGCTGTGTTAACACTACAACTAGGGTATATCATAAAATGGGGCTGAGCCACTAGGTGACATCTCAGCCATGTTTGTGTTGTGTGTGCTTGGTCCATGCTGGCCGGTTTCAGCAGGCTGAGCAGGGATGCGACCACACTTCATGGGCCAGGATGAGCGTGTCCTAGTGCAAATCGTGTCATCAAATGACGTTTAGACATGCTCTCTATCTATTGATTGTACTGACTGCCATATCTTAACTCCTGCTAACATTTCAAATTTACCTGAACAGGCAGATATCAAGCTAAAAGAAAATATTTCACTCTACTCATTTTTTGATGTTAGCTTCTTCTGGAAGTAAAATTTTCTTCCTGGGGTATTCTGGCATACCTTTTACAGAGTATCTGTTTTGATTAGTACTTCTGGGCAAACTTGTGCTTAGGTTCCAGGAGCAACTTATTGCTCAAGCAACAAGAGAAACCCACAGTGTTTGCAAGCTGCACAGATTCAGTTATTTTAAGTGTAATTCACCTCATTGTAAGGCAAAACTTTCACAATATCATTCTGAAACTAATAATATATTCAACAAAATATCTTCCAAAGTGCAGGCACTGGTATACGTCTCTGTAGATTTAATATAAATTGAGCCTACTTTTAGTAAAAGCCACCAGAATTGTTTAAGCCAGTGGAGACCCACATATTGTGTAAAAGTGTAAATGCCAACAAATAAACTTGGCAGGATTATAAATTTCCACTTCAGTATGAAATCCAGTTTTATTGATTATGGAGTCAATAAGGAATTCTGAAGTCTCCAAACAATCATATTTTGTTTTCTTGTCTGTTTGTTTAGAGTTGGTAAGACTGGCAGACTAGGAAAGCAATGTTACATGTACTTCATGATGTAACCATATTTTACAGTGCAGCCTAAGCACTACAACTTAAAGTCATGTTGTACCTTATCAGGTTAGATTCTCCTCCTAATTACACTGGCATAAATTGTAGCTTAATTGAATTCAGTTGAATTGAATGTTTACTGCAAAAATAAAATAGATCTCATTGAATTCGCAGTCCAAATTAATGTTTTAAAAACAAAAGCAGTATATTCAGAAGCTATGCAATGTGCTGAATGTTCTCAGCTACTGTAGAAGTTCAAAAGAGTTGCATTACATCAATGACAAATCGTCATTTGGTGCACATAAATAATGTGGTAGCTCACCTGTGCATTTTTGTGTGATATTCCATAAGCAATAGAGATACATAAACACCAGAAATCAAATTAATTTGCTCATCTAGCAACACGATCCAGTCCCTTTAATTCTTCTGAGAAGCACGTTAGCCTGCGTATTTAAGGCATAAAGCTTGCAGCTGGGACATGACTGGGTTAGCCAGCTTTGGATATGAACCAGTCTATTGTTTTCAAGGAGACTACTCAATGAAAGCCAACACAACATTGTGACAGACAACACAAACAAAAACCATACGCAAGAACGTATTATCCATCAAATGGAAAAAGTATAGCAGGCAAATCTGTAAACTGTAGCAGTAATCTTCCATTTAAAGGGTTTAAAAACACTACTTCAGATTCACAGCCTCCTTGAGAAGTGAAGATATATACTTGTCAGTTAGCTGCTGCTTGTTTAGGATCATACACTTAGTGGCAAAGTTGGGACTAGAAGTGAGAAACCCCAAGAACCTGAAAGGCTGAAAGATATTCCTGGTAAAATACCAATAAATCCTCACAAGTCTTTGATTCTTGGTCATCATGAGAAATTTTACCTTCCAGTTCAGTTTCCTAACTCAGGAAGTCCTGTTAAGATAGAAATACCTCGAAGAATTATAATGCATTAAAATTACTAAGGGGAAAAATTTTTGTTAGCTGATATTATACAAATCTAAACAAACAAAAAAACCCATTAAAATGTCCAATACCATAGAGATGTTTTTAATGTTCCTTTGAGGAGCCTTATGGGGACTTTGAAAGATCAATATGATGTGACCAAACTTTACCCTTAGTGAGGACTCATTAGTCTGTTTCTAACAGTCTCACCTGAAACACTAAGAGAAGCTAGCTGGTGTGATATCACACATCTATTTATAGAAGCTCCCCTAAAGGAAGCTTATCAATACACAGTGTGTTCGTTTCTCAGCTGTTCTGCAGCAGCAGCAGTAACCAGGGCTCCTATCACACAGCTGTTGCAAATCCTTTCTTGGGGTATACATAATATGCATGCAATCAGCTGCCATTCAAG
>JASSUY010009413.1:0-19569 GCA_032466535.1 Forpus xanthops | reverse complement strand
TTCTCTTCTCCATTCTGCCCCAGCCCAGCTCTCTCAGCCTGGCTCCAGAGCAGAGCTGCTCCAGCCCTCGCAGCACCGCCATGGCCTCCTCTGCCCATTCAACATATTCCGGTACAAACCAACTCCCCTCGAACAAGCACACAATAGCCATTTGCAGGATGAGCCCCCAGAGCTGTACCATTCCGCTTCACCCCTCATTCATGCACAAACCACCACAGTACTTCTGCCTTTGAGGGCCAGAACAGGACTGAACCCCCGGCAGTCTGTGGCTCAACGCGGCCTTTACCCGGCTATGGCTGCTCCCTGCGGGCCTGGGGCCGGGCCCTGCGCTGCGGGGACCCATGGGTCCGCACAAGCGAACCTTCCCGGGCTGCCTGCGGCCAATAGGGCCGGCACCCGCCGCACCGCCCGGCCCGCCTTCCGGGCCCCTGCCGCAGGGCATGCCGGGACTGGTAGTTCCCTTCCGGCTCCTCTCCCCTGTGTCGGCGGGGCAGCGCTAGCCGCAGGACTACAGCCCCCAGAGGCCTGGTGCGCCCCGCGGGCAGACCCGCTGCGTTACTCCCGCCAGCGCCTACGATCCCCATCGCGCTCCGCGGCGCGGCGGTGGGGACCGGGAAGGAGGATCCGTCCCGAGAGGGAGCGGGGCCGGCGGGGCGCGGCTGCGCGGAGTGCGGCTTCCTGAGTGTCTGGTGGCGGCCGCCATTTTGTGGTGTTTCTTCCCTCTCAGGTTCGGGGCTGCCGTGTCGGGACCTGGCGAGGGGTCGAGACGGAGCGGGGGGAGCCGGGGCCCTCACCCTCACCTTCCCTTCGCCTCCCTGCGCGGCGGAGCCCCCCTCTCGGGCGCTGCCCCCGGCTGCGGCTGAGAGCGGCGCTCGCCCACCATTATGGAAGACGACGGGCAACCCAGGACCCTGTGAGTGGGGAGGGGACAGCGAGCGAGCCGCGGGGACTCGGGGAGTGGGGAAGGAGCCCCGGAGGGTCTGGTGCGGAGAGGGCCGAGGCGGGGGATGCGCTCATGGAGGCGTGCGGGGCCGGGCCGCGGTGGGGGCGGGGAGGCGCGGGCCGAGCGCGGTGTGGAGAGGAGCGGGGCCGAGCGGCTCCGGGGAGCAGAGGTGGTGGGCAGAGGGATCCGGGGAGAGCAGGACCGGAGGACGGGAGGGGAGGGCGCGGGTTTGAGTTGCACCGACACGGGGAGAAACCGAGGGGGGACCGAAGGTGCGCAGCCGCGGGGGAGGCCGAGGGGACTCCGGGGTTGAGTGGCTCCGTGCCCGGTGTGGGGGGACCCTGCCCGGGTGCGGGTATAAGGCTCTCACCGGGCCGGGCCTCCCCTGCTCGGGTCTCCCGTTCACGGCGGTCCCGTCGGTAGGAAAGTTCTTTGTGTTCTCCGTGCGGTGGGTGGGATGGGGAGCGCTGTGGGATGAGACTGTCCATGAGGGGCAGATAGGGAAAACTGCTTTTCCGTCCGGTGTTTAATGGTGTGGTTCTGTAGCAGCCTCTTGGGCTCTGGTAGCAGGAATAACTGTATGTTGGCCTTGTCTCCCTAGGCAGGGTTTGGTCAGTTGGTGGCTGTCATCTGTTTTCTGTTAAAACTATATATTTGAGGGGGATTTTTTGGTTGCTGTTGAGTTCTTTTCAACTCTGCAGGTATGGTTTTGATGAGTTTTCTTTGTCCTGTTGGCTTATAGCAGGGGGGCTTGTATGTGTGGTCAGGCGCTTGAGAGCGCTTAATTCCTTTGTTGACCTTTTTAAGGTGTTCACAGAGCCTCAGTTTCTAGAGAATGTGATGTGCTGTGTGAACAGCGCGGTGTTAGTTCAGGCGGACCGTGTCAGGCAGCCCCAGCAGTACAATATTCAGGCTGCCCATACGAGAAATACAGTTCAGGTTAGTGCAGATGAAACCTTTGTCGGCTTAGTTTTGGGGACAGTAGCCTTCAGAAAGGCTTCCAAAGTTAGTTTGGATTGAAGGACACTTTAGTGAAACTGCCGAGGCAGAGTGCAGTATCTCTGCAGTTTGTTCCCACTTCCAAAATGATGACTTGGCATTTAAGGCTTTTCAAGGCAGTTTGTATGTTTTCTCCTTCCTGTGTCTGCAGAAGTTACTTCGGCTTGTTTACAGTGTAGTATAAGTACTTAATTGGCCCTTGCTGCCTCAGATTCATAGCTTAAATAAGCATATCCTAGAAGCTTTTTGTGTTGACTACCCAAGTGCTTGGATGTACTTTTTGGAGTGTTGCGTTAGAATGAGAAGAGGTAAAAGGACAAAGTTGTACTCATTTTTTTGTTCTTGTGTCCTCTTCCTGACAGGCTTTCCCTCTTGCATTGTAAATAAGTGCTATATTTAGGCTAAGTTTTAAATGTTCTTCCCTATCTAGACTAAGTATTAGAATGCTCTTTCACTGCTAGCAAGTTTTGGTGCTACACTGGGAGTGGGTTCGGTGCCCTGCCTTAGCCCACTTGGTCATTGACAAGGGAAGAATCTCATCTGTACTAAGATGCATGAACTAATATCTCTCCATCTGCCCAAGGTGTTTTATTGCACAGCGTGAGACTGTTTGATTTGTTTAACTAATAAACAGCCATACATTCATTTCCTAGTAGTTTTGTAGTGACCACACTCATGTAGTTCCTTTCCTGTCATTAATTGAGGGCCTTTTTTCGTAGAACACAGATTCCTCTGTAATGTTTCTTACATCTTCCTCTTGTCCCTGCTTTTATGTAGAATACCTTTAAATGTAGAACTGCAAGTCGTGTTTTAAGGATTATTATTATCCTGGGTAGTACTTTTCAGGTAGAGGAGTTACAATCTCTCATATAAATACAACTCACTAGCCCACGACAGCAGTGAATAGTACTGTAAGTTGAACTCCTTGGTTTTGTTTGTGTTCTTATGAGGTGGGAATTAAGTGAAGAGCAAAGTGTTTCAGTAGCTGTTTGACCACATGCATACGCACTTGGTTGATAGTTTAAGTGATACTTTATGAATGTCTTCAGTGTTTCCTTTATTCCCTCAGGAAAGAAAAGCTAAACTTGTAGGTTATGAAGGAAGTTTCTTTTGTAATGCTTGCAGGCCAGTTTTTAATCATGAAAAGAGACCTCACCTAAGTGTCATTCACTGAACGTTTATACCCATCTTCAGTACCTCAGGAGTAATAACTGTTTCCATTTGCAGTACTTGCAGGGCTGTTATGTTGGTTTCCATCATGGTGGGCCAGTCTTGAACCTCTAAGAATTCAAAATATTTTCTGAAGCTTAATATAGAAAACAGGCATAATTTGCATGTTTATTTCCCACATTTCATAACTAGCAGCCCTGTGTAGAAATGTGAAGAATAACATTCAGCATCTTCTGCCCAAAAGTTTTCCTTAGTGCTCTGAACAACTTGAAGATAACTTGAGAAAAGGGAGAGGCCTTTTTGTAGGATTTGTCATAGCCCTTCATTCAAACGGGTATAGAACATTCACAGCATGTAATTTTTCATCTGGTCCTAAAATGAGCTGTGGACTTTTGATTTTTCAGAGAGTTTTTTTTATATAGGACACTTAAACTCTTGTTTTCTGTGAGTACCGCTCCATCGTAAGCTGCATCAAAGTCCTGTTCTACTTTTAAACTGGAAATCAAACCACCAGAAGCCTTATGTGTTGCTGATGTTACCATCTCTTGCTGATAACTGAAATAAAAGTTCCAAATATGTATGTTCTTCTTCCTAATGGTTTTAGGAAAACTTCGTGAGCAGTCCCAGAGTACCTCCAAGTTGTTGTGTCATTAGAGGTATATTCAAAGTGTTGTGGGATGTGGAGAGGGTGCAGGAATAAGACTTTGGTTGTGAACCAGGAACAGGATTTCCTTCTCTTGGGCTTCCTTTCAGCTCAGCTCTGTTGTAGAGGAGCATAGGCTGCTAGTAGAGTCTACAGAGTGGATTTTTCTTGGTATCATTTTATTTCTAGTAGCTCAGTTGCACTAGGCAGAGATGCTATTTCTATGGGCTTTTCACCACAATATTTACTGCATTGCTTATACTTTCCTCATTTAAATATGGGATCTGTCTCATCTTTCACATTGTCTGTGTGAGTATGAAAACATATTTACTATCTTTCCACTAAATAGTACGTAGGGGAAGTTTTGTGGACCTAAACTAGTGGCTGTATATGTCCCTTTCTTCCCTACCTAACATACAGTAAAACCCTGTTTACCTTCACAAAGAGGATTTTTCTGTTCAAGCCAGAATTTAATTTTAAAACTCATTAGTTGCTGATATGTACTTCAATTATTCTTTAGATAATTGAACAAGATCTCTGAATTTCAAATAGTTTGTTATTCTTTGTGTTGTTAGCAGCATTCAATAATGTAATATCAAGAGATAAATATTTATAGAGAGATGTATACATGGTTTGGGTTTTATTTTGTATGTGCTTATTAGTTGGTATTTAAGTGCTTCAAACTTGCAGAGGGAAACAACCCGTATTGACTGTATGCAAAAAGCCACAACTTTTGCTGCCCTGCCCCATTAAGCAAGGCAACAGCCTAGAAAAGTATAGTAAGTGCTTCTTCTCTGTTGGGTTTTATCATTTGTAAAAGTTTGAGTAATACATCCTGTAGAATGTTAAGAAAAGATACTGCACAGTAGCATGTTAAAAGCCGTGTATTTTCTTCAGGTTTGTTTCTGTTTACTTTGATTTTGTGAAGTAGAATCGAAAGTACTAAATTATGTTATATATAATGTCCAAAATAAGCTAGAAAGGGTGCATCAATTGGCTGGCCACGGGTGGTTGGTGATGAGCATCAGCTGAGGGGTGTTTTGTTTCCAGAATGGCAAGCTTTCTGTTGCTAGTGTGTTGAATCTATTTCTTATTTATATAGTATTCAGACATTGTACGCTGAAGATGTTTGTATGTTTTCAAGTCATCTTTAACTGTACTCAAGGAGGTGACATTACTGCAACCTACTTTAATTCAAGACATGAAAGTAATCATCAAACCTTACTGTTTAGTGTACTGTTCCCAATTTGTCAAGGTTTGTATTCCCATAGTTTAAATGCAGTTCAAGGGATTTGGAACTCTGTGGATGTTGTCCTTGTTACAGAAACCTTTTATTACGTGTTACTCAAGTTTCAGAGTGTTAGCAACTTGTGAAAGGTATTAATGCCTTCTGACTGTGGTAATGCTAAACATCAAGGCAGTATTTATCATATGTATTTGGAGCATTACTGGACCAGTAGGACTTTCCATCCCGTTTGAATCTGATAATCAGATGGTGCAGAATTGCATTGCTGGGTTTTTTTTTTTTATGAAGAGGCAACCTGGTTTATAGCAAAGGTTTATGATGCGGTGTTCTCACAGCTGTCTTGATGAAAACATAGTGTATTCCTTACCTGATTTTGCACTAGAAATAATGTTAGTAGGACTTCACTGTACTTAGTTTCATGTCAGTGCTACTGTACATGTTCTTATATCAGTATGTTAAGGTGTGGTGTTAACTAATACTGTTCTGCAACATACAAATTTAAATAGTGCTAGTAGTAAGTTCCCAGCAGTCCTGACAGTTTGTGTGGGAATTCCTGCTGGTACTTGTATTTTTCCTCTGATTTTAGTAGCATCCTCAGAGGTTAATGTTTCCGTTTAAAACTAATAGTGATTTATGATTTGATCTTGGTGAATGATTAACAAAAATGAGTTAAGGTTTCAGAACAAAGGTGTAGATAAATATTTAACTGCTGAGATTTTAGAATAGAGAATTGAAAAGTCAGTGAGATGGGCAATTTGTTCTGTAATGGGGCTTAGCAGAATTCTGTAGGTTTTAATTTCTTTACTGAAATGCTTCATAACAATACAGGCTGAAAACGTAGCTTCTGTTAATGACTCCTATTAATTCAAATGTATTTAGTAAGGGAGTAATGAGTACATGAAAGTTTTTAATGGCTGTTTCTAATATTCAGATTATGTGGTATATGAGAAAATCACTCTGAATCTTGTGTAGGCTTTAAGTCCTGACTGAGGAAGTGCAGAGCTGTTTCATAGCTGTTGAAAGAGTTACAACATAGACAAAACCCTGTTAATATCATTGTGTAGTGTTCATGTAGGATCCATTTGAATTTTGCTGAAGCTAGATGAAAGTCCAGTTGTCAGACCATTTCTGGGTTGTCAGAAATGGGAAAGGGTTGCCCGTTAAGGAAAAGCATGCACTTAAAAACACTGGACACTTTTTAGGATTTGTCTGGGCAGTGTACTGGGGCATCTAGTCTAGATCATGCTTTGCCTAGAAAGGTTGGACCAGATGATCCCTAAGGTCCTTTCCAACCTCATATTCTATAATTCTGTAAATGTCTGTACCCAAAAGAAATTGGCTTATGCATAGGCTAATGCTGGCTTACATTTATGTTCTCTGAAGTGTATTGACAGCTCAGACTGACTTTACTGTATTGTGACATTCAGAGTAAAATGAATAAAATTTATACTGTTTCAGTGGCTGAATCACTGAAGTTCTGCTCATGTTGCTGATTGTGTTTGAATCCTTGGTGTCTTGACACGTTTACTTGTAAAGATAATGAATGTCCCTGTGCTGTAACTCTTGAGTTCTGGTGCTATGACAAGCCCTTTCTCTTAACTAATCACTTTGCTTACAGTTTGATTACAAATTACTCATTTAAAAGTAGATCAGTTTTGCATTCATGACTCTTCTCAACCATCCCTATGACCTGGTTTTACTTCTTGTGAGTGCAAAACATAGCAGAGTATCTAGAAATAGTTCTCAAACTCTGCTATTGGGTGTCTGGCTATGTGGGTAAATACAGGGCTCTGTGTAAACTAGACAGGTATTTTAAAACTTGAACTGTTTCTAAGGTTTTA
Organism: Forpus xanthops; assembly: GCA_032466535.1. NCBI lineage: Eukaryota > Metazoa > Chordata > Aves > Psittaciformes > Psittacidae > Forpus > Forpus xanthops. The sequence goes on along the minus strand of JASSUY010009413.1, from coordinate 12,727 downwards.
TAAAGAAAGCAAATCAGGAAGCATGGGTGATGTTAAGATAACACTGCCAAAACTGGGGTGTTTTACAGATGTGGTAGCTGTGGAGATAGACTGCGCAGAGCATTCCTATGGCACAACACCACATAAATTGCCTGCTGGCAAGTGGGCTGCTTTCCCAAATGCTCAGGAAAACAGAGAGATGGAGTTGGAAGGCAGCACAATTCTGTCTGATAGCTATTACAGGACTAATAGGAGTTTGATGTGGGTTTATACCCAAATTCAGAAGTAGTGTGGATTAGATGCTCTGCTGGAAGGGAAACTTAAAATGTCTTTTCCCGGTTGTTTGCTTGTTCTTGAGCAGTGTTCTTCATGCTTCTGATGTTTCCCTATTGGCACTAGATATCCGTGTCCACTATTATGTCTGATGCAAGCTTCATGTGCCCAGTTGTGTGGCCAACTTCAGAGACCACAAGAGTGCTGCATTAAAGCTATATCATGAAATAATTTGTAAATAGTATCTTTAAGATATGTGGGATATTTAAAGGGAATGTTTCATAGCCCTTTTAAGAGTTTAAAATCATAATAACGTGAAATAATGAAAACCTGTGGTTTAAAATCCTGTTTTATTTGTTTCCTTGTGTAGCTATGTAGGAAACCTCTCCAGAGACGTGACTGAAGTGCTTATACTTCAGTTATTCAGCCAGATTGGACCATGCAAAAGCTGTAAAATGATAACAGAGGTAAGGCCACTTCCAGGGGGGTAGCAAATATAATGTAAGTTATGCAACATAATTGGAGTTGGGGGCTTCTTTTGCCATTCCTGGTAGTGGGTTTTTAGGTTGGTTGTGCTTGGCTTTGGGGATAACTTTTTGCAGAAGAGCCCTGTTGTTGTGTAGAGTCCTGTACGTTTGCCTGCAGCCCTGACACTCTTCACCAGCTGATGATGAGATTCCACTTTGTTTAGAAGGTTGTTACCCCTTCTTTTCAGAGCCCTGTTGTGATGATCAGAAACCTCATTGTTTCAAGTGTTACTCATGCCTATTTTGTGCAGTTTTTTTTTTTTTTCCTTTATTTGAACATGAGCCTCAGTAATTCCTTTTCCTCTTGACTAAATGCTGCTTCACTATGGATGAAAAGTCCAAAACCCTTCAAAAGAAGCTGTGCTCTTTCTGAGTCGCTTTGGTGCCATTGCAAACAGCTCTTGTCTGCATCACTCTGTTCTTAAACGATTTTTTTTCTTGAAACAAAGTGACAGAATTTCCATAGCATCCCAGACAAGGTCTTTTGTACAAAATAGTGGTAAGTATTAATACTTTCTTCTCACCATTGCAAATCCTCCAATACCTTTAGGGTTGGTTCCATTTCCATGATCTTGTTGACACATCCTAAGCAATTTCTTTATCCCTAACATTTTTTCTTCCTTGTGCGTTTATAATTGATAAACTTCTGGCAGGGACTGATCAGATCTTTTGCTGGGTTCAGTCTTTGATTCTTCAGCTCTGGTTTTCTCTGTGCTCTTCCTACTTTTACTGCTGCTTATGCTTGTTACTAACCTGTAATTACAGATTTCCTGAGTACAGTCACATGACTTTTTTTTTGCCCAGGATTCTTAATGAAGGTATTAAAAGGCAAGTCTTGAAAGCAGCCTTCTTTAGGAACACTTGAAGTAACTTCTCTGTGGTCTTCTTTTCCTCTCTATGTGACACTGCTTTTTTGGGGGTGGTTTTAGTGGCTTCTTATCCACCTGATGCTTGTTTAATCACTTTCTTCTTCGTCTTCACTTATCATTCCCCATTAATTAAAACCTTCCAGTGAAGATAAGAGCCACATAATCTACAGGTTTATTGGAGAAAGATGACTCAACAGAAGGATAGCAGCACAATTGTTTTTTCTCTGAAGCAACAGTTTTGATTGTCATAGGCTCATCAGAAATAAGGTGCTGCAGCTCCAGCCTTCGGCTGATTGAGAGAGGTTAGCATTAGTGTGATTTCTTGAGACCAAGATGAGAAGTTCCAGCACTCCTTTTACTTGATTTGGACTTTGTGGGTTTAAGATTTTACTTAACCATACAAATAACAAGTGAGGCATCTTTCTGAACTGAGTCGCTAAACAAAAAGCTACTCACAGCTATATTCACTCATCTAGAGGTGAACACACTGAGCTGATCTGAGCCTCCGACCCTGAGCAGTCGGCAAGTTCAGGGTAGATTCTAGACTAGAACTGGTCTGCAGCTACAACACTTCTAACTGTTGAAATAGCTGTCCATACTGTCCATACTCCTAATCAACGTTGTCACCTTCTCATAGGCACTGAGTTGCGTTTAAGTGATTCTTGCCTGTCTTTTTACTACCACCTTCAGTCAAGTTTATACCTGAATGCTTTAAGAACTTCTGTGATTTTCTGTTTCCTTCCTGTCTTTAGCCAGGTGTATCAACTGATCACTCTCTCTTAAATTTGTACAGTATATGACATAAACGTGTCTAGTGTTTAGAGGTTTGAAGTGGTTATTTTAGGGGTATGTAATACTTAGGACAGTGTTGAGTAACGTATACAATTATCAAACTCCTCAGGGTCTGGGTATCTGCGAAAGAGGTTCTTCTCATGTTCAGACAAGTTCTTAGTGGTAGAGAAGACCTCTCCACAGTCTAAAAGTAAATTGTGCTTCAGTTGAAGCACAGACTGCACTCATCTGCAAAGTCCTTACCTTGTTTTCATTGTGGCAGGAAAGTAGTATGGAAAGAGGAGTGAATTAAGGCTTACTGTTTTGAGGCATCTGGGGTGAATGTGCTCTTAGAGCGTTTCATGGCTGTTGTGACTTAAACTCTTTTTTTATGATCTCGGGTGTATTTTCTTTGTTCATTTTGCATCACTTAGAGACTCCTCGTACTGACTGTTTAGGATGTCTTCAGGCAGCTTGATCATTTTGGGTATAAAAAGGCCTAAGTTTAGTTGTGAGGTCTTACTAACTTTCGTTGTTCAAGTTTAGACAGAACTGTGCTTGAAGATATACAATCCAGTTTAACAGGGCAGAATTAGACTTTTTTTGTCCGTATAAGCATGTGTGAATTTCCAGAAGTTAAATCTGGCAAAGGCCTGCTCCCAACTTGAGTTAGAGCCCTTTATCTAACATTGAGAATGTTCATATGCAAGAATACTAGTGCCAAAGCAGTTTCTTTACATGCTAGACCCTTCGCTGTCCATGCAAGAAATAATTTAATTCAGTATTAGTGTTTATCATCTGGTCTGTGTACATGCCGAGCACTTAGTGTTTTTAAGTACTCAGAGTAGTTAAATACTCTGATGTAAGGCTCTAGGTTTTGTACTCATTGCATCCTTTAGGCAGATTAAATCCAATGGCATTGTGATCATCATATCCACTCGATCAACTTTACATTCTTTGCTCTTAATAGTGTAGTACATTTAATGCTTCAGTGAGTTTTGTTTGTCAGTTACTATGTTTAAGGGTGTTTTATTAGACAATCTTACAAAACCAAGTTGCACCCCAGGTTTTAGAGTAGCTATCAATTGATGTCTTTTTTTTTCTCCCAGTCAGTCTGTTCTGAGTTCTTTTGAATGGGTATTTCCCAGTTGCTGGGTATAACATTTTTCATGTGAGACTGAGAAGATGCAACTTCTCGACTGCATTCTGGCTGTGATTTTTTTAGGCAGATATAAGGAAAGACTTCTTAAGTAGGAGGAGAGAGAAGATTGGCAATAAAGTATCTGGGGAACAAACCGTTTAAGCTTTGAGTGTATGTATGAGTCAGAAGACCATATTTGTTCTCTCCATTCCTCCCTTTCCCACCTCCCCTTTCATCCAGCCTGCTGATCACATTTCTGGTTAGTTGAATTATTCTTAGTGTAATAAACCTGAAGTTCTGAGCCCTCACGGAAAGTAAACAATTCTTCAGACATTGCTAGACCTTTAATAAAAGTCCATCTTAATAATTCTTGCATCTAAGTGTAGTGTCAAAGGCTATTTCATAAATCTAATGCAAACAATTTTTAAAGTTTCTAACTATAAGTAATATATTTTCCTGGATTTTCTTCTCAGCAACCCGATAGCAGAAGGGTCAACTCTTCTGTTGGATTTTCTGTTTTGCAGCATACAAGCAATGACCCTTATTGCTTTGTGGAATTTTATGAACACAGAGATGCAGCTGCTGCATTAGCTGCTATGAATGGGAGAAAAATTTTGGGGAAGGTAAGTTGCTTATGTTGGAATCTTAGATTTAAGGAATCTTAAATCTTAGATTTAAGCTTTGTGTAAAAATGATTAATAAAACTGTGAGACATTTGTTTTCTTGAAGGTGTTTCTCAAGCTGAATGGTTTAGATTAATAGTGTTAAAATACTGATTTGGAGAAGTGAGTCCTGTTTAGGAAACATCCTGTTTGTGATGTTCAAGCTATGACTGTGTTTTATATTGAGTGATGACTTGTAGACGTTGTAACCCATCCTTGAATGAACGTATAAAATGTAAGGATTTTTGTGATTTTATACTAAATCTTATGCTTATTTTCAGGAGGTCAAAGTAAACTGGGCAACAACACCAAGTAGCCAGAAAAAGGATACATCCAGTAAGTAAAGTAATGCCACAGTATCACTTCTGCACAAATCTTTCACATCGTGGTAATAATTCTTCATAAATACATTTAAACATAACTTTTCTCCTTCCCATCTTGTGTTTGATAGAAGTTTGAGAACTAATTCTTCTGTTTCTGCTTTACAACTGGGGAAACTGGAGTGGACAGATTAAATTGCTGCTGCTCATCCAATGGAATCGTGGTTCCCAGTGCCGTGTGCAGAGCATCACTTTCTCAGGAGTTGACATTGTAGATAGCAGTTAAATATTTGATAAGTAAATTATTTATTTTCAGATCACTTCCATGTGTTCGTTGGGGATTTAAGTCCAGAAATAACAACAGAAGACATCAAGTCAGCATTTGCTCCCTTTGGTAAAATATCGTAAGTATCATCATAAACATTTCCAATATCAGTTAGAAAATGATAGTGAAAATATGTTTGAGTTGAAATGTTAGTTCTTGTTTCTAGATGATTTTTTGATGTTGATTTCCTTATGTTGGGTGGGCAGTAAAAAGGGGTTATTGTTTCATCTTAGTATCTATCATGATTGCAAATACAGTAATGTAATTGTGCTCTGGTTTTGCTGAAAGCAATGTGCTTTTAACCTATTTTATATACTAATGTCCTTCAGCTTATTAATTCTTAATTACTGTTCCTAAGTGTGACTTTTTGTTGTTTAGAATGTGTACAGAGTAGTGACTTGATAGCTGGTAAATGTTGCATCTTTGGTGTATTGTGTATGCGTTCATACTGCATTTCATAGGCAGTATACTGGAATATAACTTGGAATATATATATTGGAATATAATTTAATGAAGCAGCTACTTGAATAACTTGTGATGAATGTGTTGAAAAAAGCTAATAATAAAAATCTGCTTTTGGGGGATGATAACGGGATGAATTAAGATCATAATATTTAAATGAAAAAATGGTGGATTTACTGTATGTGCACATCTCTGCCAGTTAAGAGAAGGTTACTTTAAACTTCTCGTAGATAATTGAGGTGATCCTACATCACCTGGTGTTTTAATGGAACACATTAAACATAACAAGCATCCTTGTAAGTGCTAAAGTATGTGTGTCCTTAAGAGTACATGAGGTTGCACATGAAGGTTTACAGGGATGTAGTTCTAAGAGCAAAATGCTGAGTTTCTCTTGTTCTGTGCATTTTGAAATGAAATCATAAATCTTATTTCTTACCTCTTGCTATTTTGTTTACTTTGCTTTTTGTCTCTTAATGTGGTAAGTAAGTACTGTTTTAAAAATGGGGTTTTAAAGAGAATAATTCAGGTTTCTGTTTTCTCAATCTATATTTATACCTGAGACCTGCAGTTTTTCTAAAGTCCAAGTCACAATTAAAAGTAATAGCATTCTGGTTATTTTGCAGAATTGCTCATAAGAATGGACAGGATCTTGAAGGCTAACTGCAAGGAACTGTGCACACTGGAACTCAGTTGTAGATTTTTTCTCATTTCTATTTATTCTTATTATACATTATTTATATATACATATTTTAGTATTTACATTTTAACATTCTATATTCAGTGCAGTTCTATATTTCCAATCATTTTAACTTACTCACTAAAATTTCTGTGTAAATTTGTTGTTTTCGTACTGGTGTGCTTAGCATTGTTGTTAGTTTTATTCTCCTTTTCTTTAAATATCTGAAAATGTCAATTTTTCAAAATTTACAGCTCCCCAAACTCCAAAATGATGCTAGAGAATTGACCAAGAAAAATAAAGAAATCTGTTAACAGGCCATGTATGCCTTTTAATTCCTATTTTTTCCTCTTTTTCCATTTTTTTAATATTTCATATATTTGGTATCAGTAGGCAGAAGACCTTTAACTATTTAGAGAATGCATGGTAACTTAGCTAGAATTGTTACAGTAATTTCTAGAACAGTAAACCTTAGAGGACCCTAGCCAATAGAATATTAGAAAAGGAAACGTTGTCTCTCTTTATACTGCCCAATTTGAGCATTCTAGTCGTAGCCAGCATAGGTTATGTGGTTAGGTTGCATGTTTATTACATGTTCTTTTTTTTTTGTCCTACTGCTTTTTTCTAACAGGTAAAGAAGCAATAGGGAGAGTTCAGGAATGACTTGTAGTTGTAGGGCTAACTGAATTGCTAAGACAAAATTATGCTCACGATACAGTGTGTGTGGTTCCTTTTAGTTTTTATTTTGCAGGTTATTAATATCGCCCTCATATAGCTGTGCTTCTCTTCACAGGGATGCACGGGTAGTTAAAGATATGTCAACTGGAAAGTCAAAAGGCTATGGTTTTGTATCTTTTTATAACAAACTGGTGAGTAAGCACAGCATCTGCTGAAAATCGTTGCCTGTTTTACACTTGTAGCTTTGCCTTTGTGTTTATGTGTTCACTGTGTATCATGCTTTCCCAAGGGAAATAAATTTGCATGTACGGGACATACATACTTTAGTCAAAAGCTTTCGTTATCCGTGGTTAAGGGTTGAAACAATTCGGATGGCAGCAATGCTCCGAGAACGTCGTCAAAGAAGATTCCTCAACGTAGCCAGCTTGTTTGGGTGTCTTAGGGTGGTTCAGCTGAACCTGTGGAGCTCTCTCTCCTACAGCAAGCTGGGTGTCTGATCTGATCAGCAGTGCTTTGAGTCTCTTAGCTGAGGCACCACGCCAGGTGTCGGTGTTAAAGTGGGAGCCCCCCTATAAAGTAATGTCTTGGAGCTGTCAGCAGCACAGTGCCATGCTACATGGCAGGGTTTGGTCACTGTGAGGGTGCTGAGGCGCTGGCACAGGTACCCAGAGAAGCTGTGGCTGCCCCATCCCTGGCAGTGTTCAAGGCCAGGTTTGATGGGGCTTGGAGCAACCTACTCTAGTGGGAGGTGTCCCTTCTGGTGGCAGGGGGTTGAAACTGGATGAACTTTAGGGTCCCTCCCAACCTAAAGCATTCTGTTATTTGCCAGGTTTAGGTTTGTGCCAAAGCTCAGTCTTTCTGGGGACCTAATGCAACCACGTGTGTCATACTCTGAAGTACAGCCAGGTTTACTTGCTTGAGCTCTGCATCTGTTGGTTGGTCCTTCAGTTCTTATTTTGAAATCTAAGATGGTTCTTTGTATTGAGTAATTTTCAGCTAAGAGTTGATTCTGTACTACTAAAGCGTTTGCTTATGCGTATTGTAAAACTGAAGGTTATTCTTGGTTTTGTATTGGATGGTCTTACATGATGAATGATGTTATCCATGCTTACGAAAAAAATGCTTTTAACAAGTGACTAGTATCCCTTTCTGATACTGATGTTAAAGGTGTTATTTGTGGAGTTTAATCAGTGTAGTAGTGATAAGAATAATGCTATTATCTATTAACAACAAAACTACTACCAACTAATCTGTTTATCTGTTAACAAATCTTATCTACTGACTGACTAGAAGTAATACTTAGTAGTTTGTAAGTTAAATGTCAAGCAGCATGAGAAGTTTGTGAAAATTGATAGGAGAATTGTGCTGTGTATGCAGAGGTACAGAAGGGCAATGTGTGGAAACTGTAAACCATTTTCCTTAAATACTTTGCTTAGGACAACCACACAGAGATAAGGACTTGGGGCATATAAGCCTGTTTGTGTGGTCAGAAGTCCTGTTTGTTAAGATGACTTCTGTCTTGTCACAGCTATCTGGAGGTGAATCTTAATCAGAGGAAAGTTGGAATTTCTTGTCTTCATATTTGCAAATATCAGAAGACATTACGCTTGAATGCCTTTATTTAGTGTATTTTTCCACTTAGACCTGGTTTATTTTGTGTTGCAGCTGGAATATACATGAGGAATCTTGTCTTATTTCCTTGTACCCCTCTTCCCGTATCATATGGTTGTGCTTGGTTTCTATGACCATAGGGGAAATGTAACAGTCATATGGAATGCAAGTTACTGGATTCTTTTAAATCTGAGCCATAAAACCTGTGAATTAAAATATGTATTAATTCTGCAAAATTAATTGTAGAATCTCAGAATAGTTTGGTTTGGAAAGGACCAGTTCTAACCCCCTGCCACAGGCAGGGACACCTCACACTAGACCGTGTCACCCAAGGCTCTGTCCAACCTGGCCTTGAACACTGCCAGGAGTGGAGCATTCACAGCTTCCCTGGACACGCTGTTCCAGTGCCTCACCACCCTCACTGTAAAGAACTTCTTCCTTGTATCTAACATAAATGGCTAAATTCTAACTGTCATACTAAAAAGTACTTGTAAAACATGTCCTGATTGCTGTTCTTTCAGACTGCAGCCGCACCTTTGTGGTTGTGGCAACACCATCCTGAGCTGGCCTATTTTTCAGTCTTTATTGTTGTCCTGCTAGGCTTGGGGAAGTGGGATGTGTTCCCAGATTGCAGGTTTCTAGCCTGAAGTCCTAATGCATGCCACGCTTGTGAGAAAAATTCAGTTCCTACTGTGAACTGGAACAGTTACAGCATGGGCTTGTTCCATTTGTGTCACTGCAGTGATTCTCAAGGCTGGCAGCAAGGTTCATTAGAGGTAGATGCCTTTCCTAGTCCGTTTGTAATTTACTCATATTTTGGGAGCGAGGGTGTTTGAGTGAGGTTTTTGTTTATTGTCTAGTATTTTTAGTCTGCCTTTCATCAGTCATTTCATAATTTCTTTATTCTATTTGTGTGTTGTCTTAAAAATGAGCACCCTGTGTAATTAATACTTAGGATTGAGGTCCTGAGTGACTTGAGTTAGAGATGAGTGCTATAGCTGGGAGCCTTCAGTGTGAGGCAGGACAGTGCTAGCTGCTCACTGTTATCTTGACCATGTGTTCTCTTTCTTAGGTGTACTTGGTGTTCTCTTTCTTAAGCTTCGTGCCCTTGGGAAAGCATCTCAAACATCTGTACCATTTAGTCTGCCTTGCTGCTTTCAAAAGCACGTGGAGAAAAAAATTGCTGTGTGGAAGTGTTAGCAAAGTTACCCCATGCTTACTAGATGCTTCAGCTTACAATGTGAACTTTAAAGACTGTCTTCTAATTCATGCTTGAGATAGAAGTCAAGCCATTTGGGCCCTGGACTCACTTTTATGTCTGTTCATGCAATAACTTTACAAAGCAGTCTGTGCTCAGATTATGTCTTGTGTGCCTCCAGAGGGCAGAAGAGAGGGTGGGATGGGGGTGTGTGTGCAAATACTAAATAAAAGCAGTGTGCTCAATCGTGTTTGTATCTCAGCATTACAGTTTCTTAGTAACTGTCATTCAGCCCTCCCAGAACTTGTGATTTTTGTCCTGTTATGTTAAGTGCATATTAAGACTCAGAAAAACCACCTTCAGATTGGGCTGTACAATGTCTTTTGCAGACATGTACTGCAGGGTGTAAATGGTACTTGGGCTACAGCTGAGAAACTCTTCATTGTGTGATTTTGACAATTTTAAGTCTTCCCTTTCTTTTGATCATTAAATATACTTTTGTGTATTTTTAATAGGCATTGGCAAAACAATTTGATTTTTCAGTAGTTAAAATGATAGCTGTTTTATTTCAGTAATTGCTTCTGGCATCTGTATGACCTTTGCACTTTTTGGGGCAGCCTTCAGATATTCTAATACAGATACAGGTTACGTAAAGGTAGTATATGTATGACTGTAGTTGGCTTCTAACCTGTGTGTAGAAAAAGGGGATGGGAGGAAGGTTTTACCAACTCACTTGAGGACCTTCTCTGATGGGCCTCAAGTTATTTCATTTTTGGCTGCTTGCTGTGGTTGCTCAGAATTTAATACACTTTTTAATACTGTTACTGTTGTCAACAGAATTAACTGCCAACCAAGGCTTTCTTGGAAATGGACTTGTATGTACAACTTGTTTGGCTGTGTTACAATCTCTGTTTTAATCTCTTTAGGATGCAGAAAATGCTATTGTACACATGGGAGGCCAGTGGTTGGGAGGCCGTCAGATCAGAACTAACTGGGCAACGCGGAAACCACCAGCTCCCAAAAATACACAAGAAAGTAAGACCTTCATTTAATGCTCTGTTGTGTTCGCTCTCTTGCACAGCACTGTTCAGTGGAGGAATGAAACATAATGTTGCTAAAATCATATCAGTTGTGCATCTAGTTTGACTTCCTGATGTTAAAGGGTAGATGATTTTTGTATATTAGAGTAATAGCACTGCTGGACATAAAATATTGAATGTGTGTTAAATGTGTATTTCATCCTTGTGTATGAGGTAAGTGTCTGAGACTGGTTCCTGATAGCCTACTGCTTAAAACCAGTCTTCTCTCTTTATAGATAACACAAAACAGTTGAGATTTGAAGATGTAGTAAACCAGTCAAGTCCAAAAAATTGTACTGTGTACTGTGGAGGAATCGCCTCTGGGCTAACAGGTAGGATTTGTTCTGTTGCTTTTGGTGTTACTGAAGCTTTTTGGCCTCCAGGATGGTTACTAACTCAGAAATGTTGTGTGTTGTAGATCAGCTTATGAGACAGACGTTTTCCCCGTTTGGCCAGATAATGGAAATAAGGGTGTTTCCAGAAAAAGGTTACTCATTTGTCAGGTATGGAGAGAGAAAAACAAAATCTGTTGTTTTGTTTGTGTAATAATGTTTCATCTTTATGTATTTTGCTTGGTTGAGCTTCTGCTGCTACGTTTAAAGCTGTCACCATATGTTCATTGAAAAATTTGGAACCTTAAAATGTGGCCACCAATGTTTTTACCTGGAAAGATGAATATCTATGAAAGCAAATCTTTTTCTCTGGATATCGTGGATGTATGGATGGTGTCACTGCTTTTTAACAAGGTGAAAGTACTATGAAGCATAACATGAGTTTGTTTTTACATCCTTCAGATTTTCAACCCATGAAAGTGCAGCACATGCTATTGTTTCAGTTAATGGAACCACAATTGAAGGACATGTTGTTAAATGTTATTGGGGTAAAGAATCCCCTGATATGACTAAAAACTTCCAACAGGTAACTGCACTTTTACCTTTTCATTGTATTACAAAAGCAATCATGTATATACCTTCCCAGTTATGATAGCTGAATTTTGTGCTGGAGTTCTTATGAAATTCAATGTTCTGTCTCAGTTATGTTCCAGTTGTTCATCAAATTGGGCTAGTGATATTGATGGAATGTCTGTTACTGTCTTCTGGATATGATTCAAGATAGGGAGAAACTTTGAGGTAATTTTGATTCTTGCTAGTTCACTAACTACAGACGAGGCGACTATCCATCCAAATATTCTTTGATTTTTCAAACACACATAGATGTGTTCCAGTCATAGTGATGTTTTGTTTTGCTGATCTCTATTGCTCCCTTTTAGTCCTGTCATTGATAGGGCCCAAAATTTTGCCTTCAGCAGCACAAAAGGAGTATAATCAATCTCTAGAACCTGAAGTACTGTTAATTGTTCCTTCCTTAGGTGGATTACAGCCAGTGGGGGCAATGGAGCCAAGTATATGGAAATCCACAGCAGTATGGGCAGTATATGGCTAATGGGTGGCAAGTACCATCATATGGAATGTATGGCCAAGCATGGAATCAACAGGGTTTTGGAGTAGAGTGAGTAATTGTATTTAATTCTTTTAGACTATTCCAAGAATGTTAGATCTGAGTTTCACTCTTAGTTGTTTCAAGGATTGAACAAGGTTTCAAGCCTCAGGTGGACTCATGCATGCTTATAGTTGATGTTTAATGATTTCCATGGACCAAATAAAGGGGCGAGTCACTCTGATTTACACTCACTCACATGCTTTATGTGTGTAAGTGTTTTGAGACTGAAGGCACAGAGACCTTCTACAGTAGTTTCGGATAGTGATCTTGTCCGATGCCTAAACTTATCTTCTGGACTCTGGCTTGAGATGATATATACTGGAGGGTATGAGACAGGGAGCCCAGGTATTGCCTGAAGGGTTCACTGCCCTGGAGAGCAGCAGCTACCTATGGACATTTTAACTTCTTCAGATTCAGAATTTGTTCTTAAAAAGCTTATGACACTTTCAAGAACCACATGTTGTAGCACTTAACCTGCATTTTTCATTAAAGATAAGAAATTGGTCTGGTTTGATATGAGTAGTTCATTCATTCATTCAATGGTATGAGTGTTCAGTGCGGAGGAGGCTTCAGGGAGACCCTGTGAGGGTGCTGAGGAGCTGGCACAGGGTGCCCAGAGAAGCTGTGGCTGCCCCATCCCTGCAGTGTTGAAGGCC
>JASSUY010009411.1:5261-21181 GCA_032466535.1 Forpus xanthops | reverse complement strand
ACCTTAGTCAGTAAACTGTTCTTATCTCAACCTGTGGGAGTTGCATTCTTTGGATTCTCCTTCCCATTTCCCCGGGATTGGGGAAGAAAGAGGGGGGAGTGTGCAGAACTGTTTGAGGGGGGCCTCAAACCACGACAAGAGCCCAATGCAGTCCTTTATTATTATGTGAATAAAAGATTGTTCTGATGTTGTTTTCTGATTTTCATATCTTCTTCATATACTCTGCAGTTCATGTTCTGGATCCAGCTCTGTCCTATGAAATTACGAAGATGACTGGGAGTTAAATATATTTCTTTTTTACAGTTTGCAGTTTGTAGTATCTTCCCTGACAGGAAAGTATTTTTTCCATCATCTACTTAGGAGTCAACCCTTCTCCCAGTTTAGTGGAACTATTTCTGGTTATACACTGTTAATTAAGCAAAAAATCTTATTGGTTTATCTGTAAATTTTTTTAGCAATTTTGTGATGTAGCTACTGTGACAAATCAGTTAAAATGTACCACTAAGAAAAATCTTGCAGTGACAGATAAAAAAAAAAACAGCTTAACTATAGGTGTTCTATTTCTAAATTCTACAGAATAATCATTCTCTTGGTGTCACTCAAGGCAGCAAAAGCAGGTTGGGATTGGAATCTGAGATCTTATGAGGTCTTACAGGGTAAGATGTGTTCAGTACACATGCCATCACTTTTGAGGTAGTTGCTGTGGCATTATGTCTACTATATTTTCTTTTCAGCTTTTTGATAGATTTTTTTTTCATTTTTTAACTTCCAAGCTAGCAGAGTATGCACCAATAAAAGATAGATCTCTGTGGGGATTATGGTAAGATTTTCTTGTTATTTTTCCAACTTTGACCTCATGCACATGAGTCAGGACATTGTTTTTCTACTGACTGGCAGATCTAATTCTTTATGATACTTCCTTTAGTCCATAAATGTCTTCTGCTCACACTTTTTGTGTCCCTACTCACTATGTGGCTTATGGGAACCTTACTCATTTCAACTTTCTCCCACAGCTTTTGTCACCCTGAGAGTTTTCTCTGATTAGTTTGTAGGATTATGTTTTCCTGCAAGCTATTTCCTCTGAAATGGCAGGTGTTTTATACCAACATTTCTGCCATCATCAGCAATGCATAATGTTGCAGAATACCCTTCTGATTTTTCCTGTTGCTCTTTTGCACAGTTTGCCACAGTACCATGTGTCGCTTCTCTCTCTTCTTCCCCAGTTATGTACTGACTGAGCTAGGGCAACTGACCTGATGCTTTCATCATCTGGGATTGCAGATCTGTGTTTTCAGTCACAGTACTTGGTATCTGGGGATCAGGGTCAATATCAGTCCTTGGCAGAGTTTTTACATTTCAGGGCAGTATCTTGTCTGTGTGATTTACTGAGAGTTTCTCTAGATCTGACAGGAATGAGCTTCAAGTGCATTTTCTTCAGATGTACCAATGGAAGAAAATGTTAGTTGGAGCAAGCAGATTAATCTAAACAGAGCCTGATGAGTCTGTGTCCCTGATCCTTGATCTTTCTTAATCCATGTTTGCTTAATTCATTCTAATCCACAACCTTTGCTCCCACTTCAGCTTTGCGGTGCCCCATATTCAGCATAGCATCACGTCTTGGCAGAGTGTCAGTGCATTAGGACTCCAGGATATTATCATCTTTGTCCATTGTCAAAGATAGAGGACCTGGACAGCAGTCAGGTTAACTGGTGATTCTTTATGGAAGATTAAAACAGTAACAGCAGTAAAAAGATTATATGTCATCAAGATTAGCATTCTGTCCCTGTACAGGGGTGCCAATGCTTTCTTAGTTTTTAAACGCTATCTTTGAAATGATAAAATAAATATCAACTGAATGGTAGAACACACCTAACATGTCAGCAATTATATTTTAATGTCACACAGTATTTTTATGAAAGCATTATCATTGCAAGTGAGAAATTAAGCTCACCAGTTTGAATGGAGAAGTTTGTGAAATGTATAGAGAAAGATGGATGGTTTTATGCTATAAAAGCATTATTTTCCTGAAAAGAAATTGAAGTCAGGGTAAATAAATATAGCTCTCTGTATTTTTCTAGATTTCATTGATTAACGTAATGCAGCTTTTCCATTACAAGTCTTCTACCATATAAGGACATAACACTAAAATATTGCATGACATTCTGTTAAAGTTTTCCAGCTGACCTTTTACCTTGGAAATGTAGATGATTTTAACTCTGGAATATCACTGTGAGTCAGTATATACAGACTACTTGAAAATAGTAAAGTTTTCTCTTTTTTTTTTTTTTATTTGATAGACATTTAGTATCCTTTATCATACATTTAGGATACACAATTTGGAACCTTATTTATAAATTATATACTTTTCTTTCTGCCGGTCTTTATCTGCATAGTGTATTATATACAAAATGCTTGTGCAGCCTTAAGTCTCTCCAGTGCTCTTTGAACAGGTATTGACGTATGTATCTTTAAGCACAATGAATGTCTTTGGAATGAGACTGGGCCAACATAATTTGAAATGGAGAATTAGAAGAAACACAGGTAGAGCTGTATCAAAGGAACAATATAAGTAGATAAAAATGTTACACAAATTGGTTCTGAAAAGTTTCATGCAATGACTCTG
The DNA here is from genome assembly GCA_032466535.1 of Forpus xanthops. Lineage (NCBI taxonomy): Eukaryota > Metazoa > Chordata > Aves > Psittaciformes > Psittacidae > Forpus > Forpus xanthops. The sequence continues at coordinate 18,558 of JASSUY010009411.1, read as the reverse complement.
CAAGCCCTGGGGTAGTTCTACAGCAACTCGAGCAGGTAGTACTGCATGTAGCAAATAGAAAATGACGCTTGCCAGAATCTGACCTTGACAGAATTATTTGAGTAATATTTCTAGTATGATCGAACAACTCCTTCATTATTTTAGGCAGCAAGAGGTTTTCCAGAAAGCTCTGTCTGCTAGTTCTTATTATACTTTCTGCTTTGTGTGAGTGGTGAGAGAGGAACATAGGAAACATAATTGCATTTAGTTTTTAACCTTTTTATATAGGTTCTTGTTTGGTCTGCACTACATGGGTGTTTGAGTAGTTTACAAATATGAATTCCTTCACTTTTCCAGGGAAACTTAATTATTACCAGAAGAGGGAAAAAAAAAAAAAAAAAAAAAACCTGTCAGAAGAGGAAAGAATAATATTGTTGAAAGAGAAAAAAACATAGAAAACTGAGGCACAAAGGAACTGACAGGTTCTTTAAAGGTATTCAGGACTCTCAAAAAACAATTTGGCAGAACACTGATGGTTTAGACTCAGAAAATGCCAGGATGACAGGCACTGAAGTTTTCTCTGTTTAAGATGAATTATTTTTTTAATTTAATATCCTGTTACTACACAAGCCAAGGAGATTCACCATCTTGGTTGTGCTGAATATCTAGCATATCCTCTCTGCCCAAGATTTATGACTAACATTTAGTCTGGCACAGATCACAGCAGTCACAGATGTACTTCTGTACTGTGTTCTAATGCTTTAACCACTTTTCCAAGAAGCAATTTCTCTGTCATATTAGCCTAGAGGACCCCTAATCCTACCTCTTGGAACAAAAGAAGCTAGGTGTGGAATGTAGGGGTCCCTTACCATTAAGCCTGTTGTTTTATACTCAGGAATAGAAGCATCATGGGACTGGGAAAAAAGTAAGGAGGAAGAAGCCTGGTTATACATTCTAATTTCTACAGTCCTATACACTGTGAGGACAAGCTTTTAGCTTCATTTCCCTGGAATGCTTCAGCATTCAATCTATTGAGATTTAATGTAAAATTCATAACCCCCCCAAGATTAGGTTTTATAATTACTGTCTGTCATGTCTATCCTGGACTTTAAACTGCAATATAAGATTTTCCCTTGCCTCGTTTCCTTCTCCCATGATTCTTCTAATCTTGGCTACATACTGCTGTACCTCAGCAGCTTGATGTGGTAGGTTCCCTTTCTTCTTTTGCATCTCCACATGCTCTGTAATCTGAAAAGTAGATGCCTTGCAGGTAGGATCTGTACTGCTTGGATAGAAGCGATACAAACCCACTTCCCCTTTAGCTGCCGTCTCATTTCCTGCTTTTTGTTTTGTTTTTTTTTTTTTGTAGGGGGGAGGGTGGGCTGGGTTTTTTTGCCTGTTGATTTGGTTGGTTCGTTGCTTTTTTTCCCTGAAAACAACTATTGCTGTTACAAATTGGAATTTACTTGATGTAACTACCCCTGAAATGTAAAGAGAAGCAAAAAGGAGAGTTGTACACTATAATCACCTCTTATAGGTGCCCATCCATCTATAAATACCTAAAATGAAGGACTTATTAATAAAGACTGGAGTTGCTTTAGGTTTCTCTATAGTTAGTAGAGCAAAGCACACTTCTCCAGAGACAATTTCTCTCTCTGGAGAAAGTGAAAGAGTCTCCAGAAAGATTGTATAGTCAACCTCGATTGTGAAATCAGGTTTTAAAATTATAAAAATACAAAATATAGTTTTGAAGACTATTAAACGTTTGAATATAGGTGGGGTGGATTCTACATGTATCAAAGAAGGCACTTGTTTTTGTTTATATATTTGTGGTTTATAAATTGTTAATTTAGTATTATCTACTAATAGGAGAAATACCTGAATTCAGTCAGTTTCTTAAAGCCAATTAATGTTATTTGAATAGCAAGTAATTTCTCTCTCCAGCTCAGTTTTGGTCTTAGTTTACTGACTGCCCACGGTTTATAAATGTTAGTTTGTTCTTAAGTTCTCTTTTGACCCAAGCACTTCCCTCCTAAATTAAATCCTTCATGGTTCAGTGGATTGCACACTTCAACAAATACTTTCAATAAGGCATTACAAATGAGAGGGGTTTTTCTCCCCCTGAGCTGAGCAGATGTGACTGAGCATTGGAATAGGCTGCCCAGGGAGGTTGTGGAGTCTCCTTCCCTAGAGATATGCAAGAGCCCACAATCCTGAGCAGTGTGTTCTAGGGGACCCTGCCTGATGACTACCAGTGGTCCCTTCCAACCACAACCATTCTGTGTTTCTGCAACTACTTAGCAGGCTGGGGGCCTTCCTACAATCCCCTATGACCTTGGTCACACCCTCAAGATATGTGACATGTGGCCACGTTTTCGTGCTAGAAAAAAACCTTTCAGGTAAGCTGCAATATTATTGTTTCACTATATTGTGTCATTATTCCAGACACATTCATTTAAAGTGCTTTTGTCTTCTCTCCCATCAATAAATAGACACACAAACTCATGCACACATAATGACAAAAAAATACATGAAAGTATCTATTTTATATATACACACGTATACGTATATTTGCAAATAGACCTTGCATGAAATGTATGAGGCCCAAAAAGGACCTAAAGCCAAGAACTGCTCATGCAAATACCACTAAACTACCCTAGAGGAGATGACTACTGAGGCTGGCTGCCAAGCATCCCTCTCTGGGTTGAATGCAGTTAGAAGGCTATATGTAGTCTGATTTGCTACAAAATGTGCCTGTAACTTTTTTATTGTAGAATAATTTTTTTTGTTGTTTGCTTGGTTTTTTTTATTATTTATTGTTTTATTAGAATAAAAAATCTGTTCTGTTATCCTTCTTTTTCTACTTTGTATACCATGGACTCTTCCCTTCTTGGTTTTTGTAAATTCTTTGGGTTACAGTTTATTTTTAATGTAGGCTTGAGGAGCCCCTTTTGATTAAGTAAGACCATAAAAATAATTTATTTCAATATCCTAACTAAATAAGCTGTAAACTAATTTAGTTAGCCAAAAGGAATACATTGTATTACACATAATTTTTTTGGAGGGAGAGAAGAGAAAAAAAGTGTTTAAAATGTAGAAAGGCTAGAAAAAGTTTTGCCTTTTTTTTTTTTTTTTTTTTTAATCCCTGAAGAGTATTTATGTAATAATTCATTGTACGCAATCTATTTCACAATTATTTCCTTTAAAAGCTCTTCATTGATATATACATACCAGAACATGTACACCCCTGAAGCACAGGAAACCCAACTTCTTTATAATGGATTTTTTTTGAGAATAATGGAGGGCCAATTTAAACTTTCACATTCTGAGAGAGAGAACAAATGAAGGCAAATCATGAAATTTGCAACAAAGCTAAAAAAATGAGATACCTCTTCTGCCTGCATATCCTTTGGAATGTATTAGCTAATTATATTTAACATGGAATGAGAACTTAATTCCCACTGTTTTGACAAGTAACAAATTGCACATTAGCACCTTGTAAATAATATTATTAAAAAGAGTTGTCCTTGTCTGTAGTTTCTTCTTTGTAAGAATAAAACTAATTTGAGGCCTGTCATTCACAAGAAGTGCATTATAATATCAAAGTACCTGTTTTAAGACAGTGGAAACTGAAAATGCTGTACACCCTCTACACATAGGGAGAAATTTGGTGCTGTAGTAAAAAGATAAAAGGAAACTTATGTGAAGTTTATGACAGCAGCATGATTCCTTGAGATAATCAGATTTTCAGTCATTATTAATTTGAGTCAGTCATTCTATTAATAGCATCATTCTGACTATAATCTAAGCATAATACTGGCTTCCATTGAGAAATCTAAATTGTAGATTGTTTAATATTTGTAATTTTTTATTAGTTGACTAATTAAGCTGAATTGATAATTTTTTCTCCTTAAAAATTCCATGCAGTTATTAATTTTAATACACTGCATTTAAAAATATCATTCATTCAAAGATCCAAAGTACCGCTGCACAGCACAAATATTAATTTGTGCTCTATGAATGATTGCACAGCAGTTCAATGAGATTACTAGTCGTTATTTTTTTAAGGACATTTTAAAAGTAAAATGTTCACATCCCTCAGCAGGATATAATACCATGAACAAGTTTGCAAAGTCTATTTCAAGTCAAGGGACAGTGCTTGTTGGTAGCACAAAGATTCAATCTATACAGTAACCTTACTGAAAGATAATAACCCACATTAAAAGTAGAAGGCTTTTTTCCATTAACTTCAAAGGGGTCTGGTTTTCACATATATTGGTAGCCGTGCAAAAGACAGATATAGGAAAGGACCAGTCAAAATCGTCAGGTACTCTATATGACAGTACAACCTCTACACATAGGGAGAAACAACCTGTGCAGAAGTTTGATATGTAGGTTTAGTTGTTTCTCAGTAGCATTCTTTACTTCTGATTTCTCTTAAAAAAGCATTTATGCTTGTAAGAATATTACGCCTTTCAAACATGGAGCCATATCAAATGCTGAATAAGTTTTGCTGCTTAAAGCTAAGATACAGTTGAGCAATATCAACCTACTTCCATAGAGATGCTACAGTGGAGATCTCTATTGAGATTGTAATCACCATTGTAACCATACTTTGCAGACAATGAACAAAGTCAAACCAATCATGACAGCAAGTGTGACTACAGGAAGTGAACATGCTGCTGCTATACATGGCATTTAATTTCCCTCTTATGTTCAAGCTCTTTAAGAAAAGCAGGGCTAAATCTTACTTTTCTTTAAACAGAAATGAATTCCAGAGTAATTTATTTTTCAGTTTTTAATTCAGATTTAAACTCAGACAACTGAAATCACAACATGGCCTTCAGAGTGAAGGGTGACACTTTAAAAAGGAGTCCTATAATGGTTACAGATGCAGTAAAACCAAGCACATTATGATCTTAGAAATGCTATACTGATGTCCTGTGTTCAGCAGTAGCAGTCATTTTTTCTCCTTCTTAGTAACTACTGCAGTGCTGTGGTTTTGACTTTCGGCCTGGGAATAACTCTGATAATACCAAAGTTTTTAGTTGTTGCTAAGTAATGTTTACTCTGATCAAGGACTTTCTTAGTCTCATGCTCTGCCAGGGAGAAGGGAAGGTCGGGAGGAAGCAGAGACAGAACACCTGACCCAAAATGATCAAAGGGGTATTCCATACCACAGCACATCATGCCCACTATATAAACTGGAGGCAGTTACCTGGAAGGGCTAGATCAACTTCTCAAATCAGGCTGGGTATCTGCCAGCAGGTGATGGGCAGTTGTATTCTCTTCTCTTGTTATTTCTCTTGTAATTATTATTGGTGGTAGCAGTACTGGTTTGTGTTATACCTTAGTTACTGAACTGTTCTTATCTCAGCCTATGGGAGTTACATTCTTTCAGTTCTCTCTCCCATCCCTTTGGGAGTGGGGGGGAAGAAAAGGTGAGGAGTGAGCGAGTGGCTGCGTGGTTCTGAGTTACCAACTGGGCTTAAACCATGACAGCTGAGTACTTTGTATTAATCAGATCTGTGCACAGAGAGATAGAGCACTTCAAATACAGGACTGAAAAAAGAAACGTGCCTACCTGAAGCAAGGTCCTTGGATACAGTGCTTACCTTAGGGTATTGCTTAAGGCTCTTTCACTAAAATCACAGATAAGGTGCTTTGCAACTCAAAAGGCTGAATCAATTATAATAAAAAAACAGTGGAACATTAATAAATTGCATGTAACAGCTGCATGAAATGGCAATATTCTATTGCAAGGAAAATAAGATGGATCATTATAAATGAAACACACAGAGGATTGCTCTCAGCAGAACAGTTGCTATGTATTGAGCAATCAGAAACACCCACTTGGAAATCCTTAACAAAATGCCTAGTATTTTATAAGTAGAATTTCCAGGGAATTTAGGGATCAATAAAACTGTCTAGCCACCTTCTACCTGTCTGGAGCTGCCTTCCAATAAGAGTAACAGAGGGAAAACAACTTAAGTACCTTTAAAGTGGAGCTTAATACATTTTTTGAATGGGATTATAGGACACAGGATATGCCTGTTAGAGCAGGGGATATGAATCAATGACCTGGGAAGCCTTTCAGTTTAATATCGTGCACTCCAAAAATCTTCTTTGTTGTTTTGTCTCTGGAAAACATAGGTTCAGCACAGAAGACAAGTTTCAACAAAATACTCTGTTTAGAAATTGTTCTAGTTAATAGTAGCATTTCAAGAATGTTTAATATTCAAGTAATTCTAATACTAACTCTGTATTAGTGGAATAGGAATCTAGGATTCCTGAGTCTCTGTTTGTAATCAACAGCTAACATGCAGCAGGGTCTTATGGAAAATTAGGGGCAGAGTGTGAAAATAGCAATTTCTCTTCAGTGTGCCTGTCCCAGCTGAGATCAGATGAAATTTCAACATTTCTTTCTCTGTATTGGCAACTAGTATAGCTATATACATGTAGTAGGAAGGCCTAGTAAGAGAGTAGGCAATTCTGGATTTAAATCCCTGTTTATTCATCCACCTTATGTGCACCTGTATGGAATATCTACACACAGAAAGACAAGCCCTCAAGGTCAAGTGCAGAGTCAGGAGGATTCTTTCTATACTAGCTGGAGAATAGGAAAAACAATGAATGCAAATTCTTCTTGGCTGATGTGCCGCAAGTTTCTCATTATGGTCATTAGTGACACATGAACACTGTTAGACTTTGCAGCATGTTATATCCCTTAATGCTATTTACTGCATTGCCCAGAAGCCCTAATAGGAACACTGAACCAACACAGCACAGCTGGGAGGCTGACAGGGCTGCAGTAGGAGGAAATACCCCTCCTGGTCTTATCAAGCAACCCAAGGAGCAATTATTGCCCTCAATCTCCTGCAGAGGCTGCAGCAGCTTAGACGGAGTAAAAGAAACAAAGCTATCACCTTTGGAGCGTTCGAAGGCTCTGGTTTCATGGTGTTGCACCTGGAAACTTTGATGTGTCTGGTATGGGAGTCCCTCCCTTACATTATCTGTGTTAAATAATCACTCATTATTAAAATGGACCTTATAAAAGATGAGTACTATATTGTGTGGAGCACTGTGAATTTTTTTTTTTTTTTTTTTTTTTTTCCTAAATTTTAAGCGTTTCAGTTGTCATTCAGAAGCAGGTCACCCACATATGAATATGTCTCTTGTAAAATTGCCAATGTCAGAGAAACAGGACAATCTGCTGTGTAAAGGCTAATTGCAGAAGTTTAAACTGCCTGAGGGCTGCTTTAACTGGTTTTGCATTTTTTTTTTCTAAAACTCAAGGGGGAGAGAATATTAAATGCTAAAACTGATTCATTCTACTTCCCTTAATTTTTTTCCTTAACCTTTCTGAGCAGACATCAAATTCTCTTTCCCTTGTGGTTTGGCAAATATTAAAGAGTGTTTTACCTTATTCAGCAAAATATTTTTCTGAAATAATTGATGTAAACCTGACATAGCTTAGAGAAAAAAACTATGAATCAAATACTTGGTTGAAGATTAGTAAATGGTTTAGATCTCAGTCTCAGTTAATTGAGACCTCTCTTCCAAGTTCTTGCTTGGTACCCAAATGTGTTAGAAGTTTAACCCTTTAAGTCTAGCTATTTGCCTGGTCTCTCCTTATGTTAAGGAGACAGAAGATTTATCTCATTCTGTAATAGACGTTTAAAATATTTCAGATAAACTGCTTCTCAGAGATCGAGGCTCTATAGGTTACTATGCCTAATGTTAAAATGTGTAGGTAGATGATTTGCACAGTGTAAAGAGGTGAAATATGATTTACATGCATCACCCAACAAAGAATTACAAATAAAGGGCTGGGATTTAAAGCAAAGACTTGCTTAGATGCTGTCATCCTCAAGCAGATGGTTGGCATTTTAATGTAAAGAAATAGTAGCCAAAAATATTGTTGTGTAGCCTGTGCAAACCGTATTTCAGCATATAGGCATAATGAGTCAGTAACAGGAAATGATGTGTATGCTAAAACGGTCAGTTTAATGTATGAAATAAGGCAGGGTGAGAATTTCTGTAGGCATAAAAATTTCTTTCTAGAATTATGCCCTGCTAAAATGATGGAATAAATGTTACAAGGATGTTTTCACACAGATACTGTTGCTGCAATTGCAAACTAAAAAAAAAAAACAAAAAAACAAAACCCCACCAAATGGTAGTATAAATTACATTTTGTATAATTTTATTTAAAAAGTATTAATTTTATTGTCACATGCCTGTATACTGTGTCAATTCATAACTCATAATTCAAAACCAAAAAACTCTCCTTGAAATGTGTGTTCCACCTGATAAGCTTATCTGAACATATTTAATTAAGAAGAAATATCAATTTTAAATGTACACTATGAAATTGCTAATTCATCTATGTTGTACAATACCTTGAAAATGCACTTCAACGATTTTATCTGATTAAAATGAACAATTCAATAAAAAACACCTTAAATGCATAGACTGGAGATCATATAGCCTAAACCAGCTGTCATGAAATTTATAAATACAGAAGCAGCTACCCACATCTGTTCTCCTATTTTCTTTTTCCAATTTAAGAGGGAAATTGACCTTACAATCTTCAATGTGACTTCAGGTCATTGTTATTAGTGATGAGAAAATGCTGTGTTCTTCGTTTGACTGAGTCTGGCAAACCTCCCAGATATGTTACAGTCACACTATAAAAGTTCTGAAATGCTGTGCAATATTTTATTTTTTTCAGGTTTAGACACTTGTTGCAGTAGCCTGTACAGCTGGCAAATAGAAATCTTTTTGCAAGAAGTATGTGTGCTTTTGATTTTTTTTTTCTCAGCTAAAATCACATTTCTCCTTTGAAACCCTGAGTTCTAAAATATCTTGGCTGAAATAAATAAGCTGCTTGCCTTTCTTTTAGGTTAATAATTTTCATTTAGGGAGGATGAGTAAAGGAACAGTACCATTTTTTTTCAAGCTTCAGGAAGAACAAATATTTGTATGGGAAATTATAGTTGGGCTGAAACTTATTCTGAAGAAAACATGGATCCACAAAATTAGAAGTATGGAGCTTTCCACCCTCCCTACATGAAAGAGAGAAAAATCCAGCTTTTTTGCAGCATCATTCCCATTAACTACAGTGTTATTAAGTATAATCATGTTTACATTTTTTGTTGTCTAAGTTAAAAAAAATCAAGATTTTAAGTACTCAAACAATTTTATTACAATTTAGCTGCATCAAAAGGACCTTCACAGGGACTTGTTTAACTTCTTATCTTCTATCTGCAGGAATTTGAGACCAATGCAGCAAAGTTTTCATGTTTAATATAGTACCTAGCAGCCTGTAGGTACTCAAATAAAAATTGATGCAGGTGTTTATATTCAGATGGGATACAAGGATACTGATCCTGAGGGTTATGTTGTTATCTCCACCTTTTGAAATTGTTTTGCTTTGTGTGATATTAAAAGAGAAAGATATTCTTCTTCTAATAGGTGATTAATATAGCGCAGACACATCATTTTGGACCTAGGACTGGAACTGATGCAAGATAATCAGGTTTAGAAACTTTCTTGGGTAAAATGAGGATTTAACAACTCTGAAAGAAGGCAAACAGCCCATTTAAGAAGAAAGAAACTGTTCTATTGAAACAAATTATTGTTCAGTGAGCAATTTTGATAATTTTGAGCAGAAATACTAAAATAAGTATTGATTCACTGATAAAGTTCTGAAATTTAACCATACAAATGCAAAAATTGGGAGTTTGAGTTTTGGTTTTGGGGTGTTTTTTGATGGTTTTTTTTGGTGTTTTTTTTTGGGTTTTTTTTTTTTTTGTTTGTTTTTGTTTTTGTTTTTTTTTTGTTGAGCAAATATGGCATCTAAACTTACTGCTTTTACAAAACTTACTTAGCCAATTTCTTTAAGGAAAGCAAAATGAGCTACCTCAGATGTCACAGCATTTCTGTATTTGTGCTCTAGGAAAAGAGGAGAAGGGTAAGATGTTCTGGAGATATTGAAGAAAGCATATTCATTTGCCATAGCCAAGTTCTTATGAGTTTTCTTTTATATGACCTGCTTGGAGAAAGTCTGGCTAAACAGGCAGGCTTTGTAGCATGATTTAAGACCAGCAAATTCAGTGCTGTTGAGCTGTATGGGTAGCAAGATCGGGGACTCTGATGAGAAGAAAAAACTGCAGTCATCACAACTAATCATCTCCCATTATAAACTGGGATTGATTATCTTCCACCTGAAATCTAGAGGCGACTTGAGGAAGCAGAAGAGTTCATAGTGTCATCCAGGAACTTAATATTATACGCTTAGTAGGGGGTAGGTGAAAGAATATTTATCACCCAATTATTTACCAGGGAATGTTTATTATAACTGTGAAATGTAGTAGTCATGTAGTAGTATAGAGTGCTCCTTAAAAGTTAAAATATCTTAAAACTCAAGAATAAGGGTTATATTTTTTTTTCAAAATGAATAGATCACTGAATATACACTGCATAGTACCTTTATTATTTTTTCCTGCCATTAGCTGTTATTTATTAAGCCCTGCTATTGATAAGCAAAGATAAGGTCTGGCTTAAGCTTAAGCTTGAACTTAAAAGACAGGAAATTCAGAATTCAGATTTTTCTTTCCACCTTTAGCTTGAACCTTTGTGTCTTGATATTGCAGGAGCCTGGGAGCCCTGAGCAAGTGTTTGTTACCTTGTATCGCAGTACATGTTCAACAAAATATACAAGCATTCAGCCCTGCAATAAAACATTGCCATTGCTAGGGGTAAGCCATAAGCTTTGCACTGTATTTACCTGGCCTCAGGACTGAGTTTTGTCATACCTACTCTGCATGAACTTATCTTCTCCTGTCTGCAGCTTTACTTCATTTGGTTTAGCTGTCATAGCAAGCTCTCTAATTGACTAGGTGCCTACTCATTTGGTTTATTTTTATTGTTTGCATAAGGTGAAACCCTTGTTTTATACCGACAACAGAAACAAACAGTTGTTCTATGCAGAACAAAATATATATGATACTAAGGTAATGACATAAGGTAGAGAAAACCAGGCCTGGTAGAACAGAAGAGCGCTTGAGGGCGCAGGATGTGGTGTAGGGATGAGGTTGTAAGGAATGGATCAGAAGACAGCAATTCAGACCCCATGATTATAAGCAATTCACCCATCTCCAGTTACAGAAACACAGATCTGGGCAAACTGGTTTTAGGAATTCTAAAAAAGATCAAATAATTAATATCTACTTATATGTAAATAGTACCACAGATAATCATTGACTATGTATAAAACACTGATCCTATGATCCCAATGAGGAGGGCAAGAATGAGAATGACACCAGAAAAAAAGGATAGAATTTTAATCTCCTTATGATTCTTTCCTTTTCTATTGCTATTAAATCTGGACTAATAATGATTAGACTTTCAAGATTTCAATTGTAATAAGAGTAAGCTCTTGTGTTTATATGTATATAAGATGTAAGGTGTTCCCACAGATTTTAATGTAAGAGACACTCACTGTGGAGAGCCAGAAGGATGTAAACCAGCAGGTTGTAAGAGTCAAAACCAGATCTGTTCCATATGTTCTTCATTGCCCTACTACTGGTTTAGATACCCAGTTTTAATATTCAGATTCAGAAGTAATGCCTCTAAAATGTCATAGTTGTGAACTAATTTTTTATCACTGGGAAAAAATGGGAGAAAAAAAACCTAACATAAAAGGTGTGATATCACTTAACATTTTTCATAAAGCTATAGATTCATCAGTTTCAACCGTTTAACCAGAGAGATGGCTGCTTGAGCAACATAGAATCACAGAATCAGAGAATATTTAGGGTTAGGGAACTTAAGATCACGTAGTTCCAACTCCCATCACATGCTTGAAATTCAGATTCCTTGATTTTGCATCAAATTTATGTAATCTAGAAAGTCATAAGTATTTCACTGTCCGTCTGTTAACTTTAGTTAATCCCACCTTTGTCCCTAGTATTTAAAATATTTTTTCTTCATTTCTTTTACATGGTAATGTAGAGGGGATGCTTGTTGCTGTTTTTATTGTAGTGAATTTTTAGGGTTTTTTTTTTGAGGTCTTTTTTGGTTTTTTTTTGGTACAAGACTCATCAGGAGGAAGATCTGGTGTTGATTAGCTTTAGAAAGTGCATGGAAGAAGAGTAGATGTCTGATTATCATCAGGTTTTCCAGTGAAACTGCTCAACACCCTATTCAACAATCTTTTCATACATTTTTGCCAACAAAAAGATTTTAAAAGTCAATATTTAGAAGCAATACTTCTCTTTTGCTTAGATCTCCATTAACAAGGGTCTGTGCGGCCTTGAATCTAGCATATGAGATTGATAATTCATTAATGATGACAGCAGTGAACTGAAATGTGATAAAAATTACAACTCAAATATTTAATACTGAAGTATACCAGGACAAATAAATAAATTATTTTCTAAAATAAATAAATAAATCATCATAATAAAAATTCTTCTAAACCAATATAAATTAAATAAAATTAATGTTTTTACAATGCAAGTGTTCAATAATATTTTTATAGTGTTTGAAACATATTTAATGTCCACTCTTTATTACAAAAAGGTAAGCCAACATAATACGTTTGAAGGAACTAGAATGAAGGATCCACCTTTGAGTGACTGAGACACTGGTTATCCGTGGATCATTAGTTCAGTATGCTCTGATGCTTCTAAAGAGCTGTTGCACACTCTGGGAGTACGTAGTAACCTAGTTTATAATGCATCAATACAGAAGAAAAAATATCAATATCACAAAATCATCTTGGTAGGTCTATAGCTGATTTTGAATATTTATGTCCACTGTTTAGTTATTATGTGCATTAAATACCTGTTTTATTCATGGCATCAGCTATTGTGTATGACTCAATCATTGTTTGAAATTGTTACCCCTTCCCATATTTTTGAAGTTTATAACACATAAAATGCAAGTTGTCAACTTGCAAGAATTACATTGACTTTTTTAATGTACAGGTGTCCTGGGTTCAGCAGCAGCAGTCTTTTTTTTTTTTTCCTTCAGAGTAGCTGGTGCAATGCTGTGTTTCCAACTTTTGGCCTGGGAACAGTGCTGAAAACACCAGTGTTTATAGTTACAGTTTAGTATGGTTTGGTTTGACCAAGGACTTTCTGAGCTTCATGCTCTGCCCAGGAGGAGAGGAAGCTGGGAGGAAGCCAGGAGGAAGCAGAGACAGGGCACCTGTCCCAAACTGACCAAAGAGGTATTCCATACCACAGCACATCATGCCCAGGATGTAGAGATGGAGAGCAGAGACCCAGAAGGGTGGAGGGGTGTGCAC